>BLKR01001425.1:0-290614 GCA_011170035.1 Teleogryllus occipitalis
ACATTGGTCAAGCGTAACGAAACGTCAACTCGCCTTACTTGTTCATCGAAGCTTGCGTTTTATATAGGCCATTCCGCTCGCGAAGCCCCGTCGAATTGGTGATTGAGCAAATGCATTTACAGCAACGCGTAGACGGTATTCAATTTGGGACAATTATAGAATAGAAATACCCACTACTTACCAGGGGTCTTTTTGTTCCGTCCACAATGCGTCATGGATAAAGCTGTCGGTCATCGGCCGAATTTAGTGTATGTAATATATATTATTGTATATGTATAACTATGCATTTATAAGAAAATCTGTTTCCTAATCTTATTTGATAATCGCAAACTGAAACAAGAGAACGGGAGTGAAGTTGCCAAAACGTCCACTGAAGGCACCGTAGATATACGTGAATAGATCCGTCAAAATCATTAATTCTTCGTTTCATTTCGTACGTGTGTATTGTTCACTCTTTATAGGCCATAAATACGATAGTTTGCATATTTCTGAATCTTGCATATTTTGGAAGAGTGTTGGAAAACATTTCCATTGGTACTACTGCTATTTTGACGACTGAAATGTTTATTCAATTAAGACTGCTACTGCAATTGCTTTATGACTTTAGTGCTGGAATGAGGACAGTTTTATGCCTTTAGGACTTCAACTAAAACTGTTTTCTCTTTAGGACTGCAACGGAGACGGGCTGATAAACTGCGATGACTTCGCCCTGATGCACTTCAACGGAGGCTACAGCTGCGAGCAGCCGCTCGACCAGAGCAAGGCTGGCCAACTGTACGCAGCGCGCTACAACCGCTGTCGCCCTAAGGACGACGGTAGGGATTTACATTTGAGTGGGACGAATTTACAGTATTAATTAAGTTATTTATATAACTTACAAAGATTATAAAATTTGAAATGGAGGAAGAAGGCTAATCTGTGCACGCTTCCTGTAGCTCTGGAATCCCTGGCTAGCTTTTTTTTATCATGAGTTGATTTATGAAAACGCGTAGCAAGATAAACACTAAATACGTAGGCCATGCAATAATTAAGTTTCTTTATTTTTTTCTGCAAACCACATGGTTTAAATTTAAGTTGACTTTGTAGGAACTTTCATTGGGGTATTGTGGCAGCTCTTGACCTTCAACAGCGCGACTCATCCACGGTCGTCTGTTCGACGCCATACGCCATCATTTGATCGAGCGTTTAGTCTTTCGATGCTCGATATATACTCATTTCAATCGCAAAAGCAAGCACTTAGTACAATCTATCGATCTGTTATGGATAAGACGGTGCCAAAATCGAACTGGCACAGTAGTTCGTTCTGCTCCATAGAGTGAACTAATGGCATTTCCTTCATCGAGACTATATCTCGCTCAGGATGTCCTTGATGCCCTGGTATTTCGTACGTCTTTCCTTGTGTTTCGCACATGGAGAGACGGGGTACAACATGGCCGTAAGGCTTCCTCTCTTCTTCCCGTACCCTTCTTAAGCGAACTCAGGAGTCTGTGACCTCTTAAGAATACTGTGGGCGCTCAGGCTGTAATCTGTGTATTTTTATTTGTTCTTCTCATTATGAGAAGAAATAAGAGGTCATCTTCGTCAGCATATTATTTTTATTAAGATAGCCAGCTTTCGACGGCTTTGCCGTCATCAGTCTACAAGGTACAGAAAAATATAACAAAATTACAAATAAAATACAAAATAAGATAGAAAATTAAATTACAATTAATAGACACATTTAAATTTTAGTTACAGATAGCAGATAAAATTGCGAAGATTGAAATGCAACGGGAGGATTAGTAGCAGTTCAAATTAAAAATTATAAAATACCAATAAAGAAAGACACATTATGTGATTGCAAAAGATGCGGAACTTATAGCAGATAAAATTGCAAAAAATGAAATGCGATGGGGAGGGAAATTAATACAGATAATAACAGTTCAAATTTCAAATATAAATGTTAATGAAGAAATATACATTCTGATATTGCAAAAGATTAAAAAAGTAACAATAATAAAAAAATATAAATGAATATTAAAAGGAAAAAAGGGAATAGTAATAATAATTAATAGCAAATGATTTTCAAAGATGGGGAAATAATCGAATAAGTTGAGCGACTTTGCTTACGTGACGCGGGGTTTTTATTGCTTAAAGCTATAAAGTCTGTTTCCTCTGGGCACAGTCTACAGACTTTTTGCAGAAAGCAGCGAGGTAAGCCAATCCCGGGGCAGAATCTAATTTAAAATTATCAATAGCGAATTGCAGTTCATCGTACACAAATGGGACTTCCAGAAACGCATTCTTGTTTTCAGAGTCATTTATATTTTCTATGTCCATTAGGGCGTCAGTCTTTCTCAATTTTGGGGAACACAAACTCGATATTGCAACGGAACACGTCGTCTCCCGCGATGCGCCGGCATTCATCAACTTATGAGGGGTAAGGGCGGTTATACCCAACGAGAAAGATTCTAGCGTGGGTGTCACCAGCAACGTGCGACGTCCTCTCCGCCGCTCCGTCGCCGGGCCCTACCAGTTGTTCACTCTTAGTATAAGTTTTTCTCTCCCTGGAAACCCTACTTGAAACGTGGCTTAGGAAACTCACACACATTCAATGATAGGCGCTACGATGTGCTTTGAAAAACAATTCATTAGGCAAATATTCAATGACACAAAATTTATAAACTTTAATATGCAAACCTCTGCTTTGCACTGTTATTTAAATGCCACAAGCAATTTTTCTTTCCTACAGGAAAATCTCAAATAGTCATACAATGATTTTAACACTAATTAAGCGATCAGAATATAAGTCCTGGCGCAACCAATTTTAATCTTCATTAAATAATCATACCATAAACTCTTATGCTACCAGCTGGCGCGGAATTAATAATTACATAGGCTATCGCCACATTCTTACTCACTTATTACAATCTTAACCTGTTTAATTTTCTTACATTTTCTTTCGTAAATTTAACGTAGATCATGGTAGGCTAAGAATGCCTTCCTACACAAATTAAAATTTGAAGACAATTTCAAGATAAATTTTAAGAAAATTTTCTTTGATTCTAACTGAAAAACAAACTTTCTAACATTTCTTGTTAATTTCACGGGTACTCACTCTTGTCAGACGTATCTCGGCGGCGTGCAATTCGGGATTCCGCTACTATTTCAGGCGGCGTGCTCGCAGAGTCGGAGCCGGAGTGGGGGTCGTGGCCGTGGTCGAATACCTCGCTGGTTCGCTCCGGGGCGAAAGGCAGCAATCCGTCCAGCTCGTACTGAAGCGACGGCGCCGGCGGTGGGCTCGTACGGCTCGCGGCCTTCCTTTGACGCAGCTCTCCTCCTCACGGTGCCCCAATTCTCGTACCACCTTCTCGGATGCGCACAGAGTCGAGTTCCACTCACGTTCGGATTGTCCGTGACAAATTATAACGTTGATCGACTTCTCCTTTCTTGAATGTATTCACAGACGGCGTACGGTTTGCACTGGCGATCTGGCAGTTTTTTTTAGTGTGCAGCACACGTTTCCGCAATTATTAACTAAACGAGCGTTTTTCGACGAGTTTTCTCTCCGCTCCGGCTCGAGCCTACTGAATGTAATATTCACTGTTAGGGTCGGCCTTCGTGCGACAATTACAGTTCAACTCGTCGTAACGCACAAACAACATTTGACTGCACAGCTCTCGGGAAAACTAGTTATCTTCACGAAATGCAAACATTCCTCGCCACTTACGAATTCTGTAGCACTGTCTGTCTAGACTTTCCTAATAGAAAATTCTTCTCGAATACTCATCTAGTGAAAAGAATTTGTCCTACTTCAACGACGTTTGAAAGAGAAGTCCTGTCTTCCTTCCTCGACGTTTGAAAGAGAAGTGTTCCTTTCGCGAACCTTCGAGATGACCGTTTTCTACTTCCTCGCTTGATTGATGCCGACCAATGGCTATTTAGGGTCTTATCGGCCTTTGCGTAATTGGCTAACATCATACTGGTCACAGGTTTGAAAACAACCGTCGCTGCGCGTCATCCCCTGGCGTCATCCTCGCGCGGTCTTCAAATGTCATGATGGCTTCACAAAGGGTGTAGCCATCTCTCGGTTGACATATGAGGGAAATGGGCTACGTCCCTTTCGTCTCATTGCCCCCCAATTGGTAAGATTCTTCGACATTCCTGACAATGGGATGGAAAAGAATCTTCTATCAGAGTCGTATCTTCTTTCTAACACCCCTTTGATCTGACTTATTTCGGCGTCTTGATTTTGAAGTTCTGCCAGATATGTCCACTCCCATGGAAATTCTTGGGGTATTCTTAAATCAATGGCGTTGATCATATCCGCTTTTTTTCGGATGTTGTTTTTTTCCTGTGGTTGAAACTTCCGACTTAGTAGGTCCGGAAACACATTTTTCGTGCCCTCGACGTACTCAATTTGAAAATCGAATTTCTGCAACCACAGCGACCACCTGACAAGCCGATCATTTGGCCAATTACATCGATTAAGAAATATGAAAGCCTTCTGATCCGTTTTAATTACAAAGCTTCTTCCCATTAAGAATGACTCCAGTTTGGTACGTGCCCACACAATGGCGTAAGCTTCTTTTTCAGATACAGTGAAATGTAGCTGCGGTCCCTTAAGCGTAGTACTGACAAGACTTGTGATCTTTGCTTCGCCCTGACAGTGTTGGTAGAGAATTGCTCCTACACCTAAGTCGCTGCTATCAGTTTGCAGGTACATTTTTGCTTTGAAATCAGGGTGTGAAATAGTGCACGTTTTCAAAAACACGTACTTAATTTCATCAAATGCCTTTTGATGGTATTCAGTCCTCATCCATTTTTGATTCTTCCTTAACAATTGGTATAGGGGTGCCATTACTAGTGCGTAGTTTGGACAAAATCTGCTGTAATAATTGCACAGTCCTATACTCCTACGCAATTGTAGGATATTCTTCGGTTGCGGAATGCTTTCAATTTCTTCAATTTTCTCTGCATCCATCTTGATTCCTTCACAAGATATTTTATATCCCAGGAATTTAATTTGTGGCACACAGAAATAGAATTTTTCAATGTTCAACACTAAGTTGTGGCTAACTAATAATTTAAATAATTTCTCCATTGCCTCTAAGAGTGGATCAAAAGTTCTGGAGTGCAATAGGACATCATCCACGTACAATGTCATATCTTCTATGCCTGCGTTATTCATGATTTCATCCAGGCACTGCACAAGCGCTGCTCCACTGTTGCGAAGTCCGAACGGAACGCGTTGGAATACGTAGCTACGTCCTTGGTATACGAAGTCGGTGTATTTTTGATCCCTCGGGTGAATTTTCATCTGGTGGTATGCTCGGCTGAAATGTGTTCACGAAAACCATTCCTTTCTTCCGAATTTCATTAATATTTCGTCAATTCTCGGTACGACGTCTCGATACGGAATTGTACGAGAGTTCAAATTTCGTGCGTCGAGACATATTCGCAATGAACCATTTTGCTTTTTAACGACAATGGGATTTACATATGCAGTTGTGGCTCTTTTAATGATGCTATCTCTTAAAACCTGTATTTGATTTGTGACTTCTTCCTGGTATGCTACCGGGATTGGATAACTTCGTCCTTTGAATGGAGTCTCGTCGGTTAATTGGATTCTAAATACATAGCCTTTTACCGGTTCAGGATTTTTCTCAAACACGCTTTGCATGCTGGTGAGTAGTTTCGATAATTTCGCCCTTTTGTTCTTGATCGAGGATTGTTGCTTGATTGACTTTGTCATTAATAATTTGTGATACATTTTTATTTTCTGACAACCCACACCAAGTTCATCAGTAATTTCATTTACGTATTCATCATTAATTTTTATTCGTGTGTCGATCATCGCGCTCCCACGACCAATAAGAATTTGCTCAGCTCTGGTATCAATTACTATGTCATTTTCCACGAGAAAATCTATTCCCGAGTATTATAGCTTGCATCAGTTCCTTCACTAAGAGACAAGGTGTGTCATACACCTCCTTTCCAATCTTTAAAGGTGCGAATATCTGTCTTTTGATTTGACTTGACTTATTTCCCATAGCTGTTGTTATTCGCGTACTCTTGAACGTTTCCACTTCTTGGGTGTTCCTCTGAACGTATTCACGTGTTCCTCTTCGCTCTGTTGGTATTCACGTGTTCCGCGTCCCTGTATTCGTGATCACTACGCACCGTCTGCTCTGATGCATTCTTGACCTCTCCTAAACAGTTTTTGGTACACTCAATAAAGAATGTCTTGCGGTTTTCAGAGATCTGTTCCTCTATATTGTTCCTCAATTCTTCTTGCATATGAGAAAATATACGCGATCTTAAGTAATCCTCACAGAAAAAATTTGCACGTTGAGTGGATGCCACAATATATCTGGGATATTTCTCTCTCCATAAACGCCAACTCAAGCTCTTGCTAATGCTGTGTGATGTTGCGGAGTCCTGTTGAAAATGACGGTCATTACGCTTTTGATTTGTGAAAATTTGGAAGTAAGGCTTCAGGATATGATGGGCATAACTTTTTGAATTTATCGTTTCCGTCAAATAATGAGACCCCCTATCATTCTCTTAGTACTGTTTTCCCACCGTACACTGACTTATACGCCCTGTAGCGGACGTTGGTGAACAATGTGTGGGTTTTTCTGTCTGTACTTTCTCGCAGATACTAATTTTTCATGTGTCACACACAAACACTTTAACTTTGAGAGTTAAATTCCAGTGAGTCATCAAAAACAGGCTTCTCAACAAGACTGGAAGAAAGGCCTTTTTGGGGGCGAGCACTTAACCCCCCCCCCATCCGCACCGTTCGTCGGTGAGTGACAGCCCACCGGTGGAGCAGAATCAATCAGAAAGGTGGCACTCTAATAAAATATTCCCAGTATTTTCGTAAATTTCAAAATAGCTTATACATATTGTAACCGTACCTCCTCACCGTACCGTACCGATTACAAAAGTAGATCTATCATTTGCCTACTTGTTTCGCGACGTGTGATTACACCGTCACGCATCCCTGGGAATATCTCAATTTACGGATAACCTTCCCTGTTGGTAGTGGGTTCGTCTTTGTTAAACTACTGATCAATTAACAAGCCAACACAATTTTTCAGTTTTAAATGACAAATAACATATATTCTATTGAATGAAAATCACTGTACAAATGAAATTCACAGATCCTACTATGTTTTCACTTTTCGTAAAATTATGGTAGCTAATTCCCTACCTAAACTGCAGTTTTTCACTAAAATAATAACAACTCAGATCCCTGTTTACAAGAAAACAAGCAATGAATACATATTTACACTTCACAAAAAATATCACACATGAGACACACAAATCATAGTACAAATATTCATCCTGTAAAAGAAAAATGCATACACACAATACTCGAAATTCACTACTACCTTTTGAATCACTAATTACGTTACACTCAATAGTCACATTTGACTTTCGGCTTCTACATAGCCTTTCAACACAAAATTTTGTTTCATAACGTCTCTCAAATGATTTGAAACATTAAAATATGACTCTAAATAAATAATTCTGTACAAAACAACTTCTATCATAAACATAAACATAAAGAATTACTTTAATCTGATTCTTGTTACGACTGTCGAAAAGAAATAAAACCACTGGCTAGCAAGACCAATGTTCTCAGAAACTTGCCCGATCAACGTCTATTATTGAGGGAAGCTCACATTACAACGTTTTGGCTAGTATAATTATACTCCTATCTCAGAAGTTTTTTTCCAGACTGAAATTTAGTGAGTGTTCTTTCTGCTTTTATATGACTCACGACCGGCGAACTCCGCAAGTTGGTCCCGCGCTGTGTAGCTGGCCCGTCGCGCGACACTCGCGCCTCAAGGTCGTCGTTCTTCTGCAAGGTCCGTGCGTTGCCCGTCGCGTCGAAACTGGAGTGTTCCGAACACCGTCTCCCCGTCGTTCGGCGAAAATTCACCACAGCTTTCGCAGAGGCGATGGTCGCATCAGAATGCGAGTCCGAAACTCCAAGTTATGACTTCGTAATAGCAAAAGTCAAACTAGTTGTTTGGATAATCCGTCTTTCTCATAACTCTCAAAATTCCATAATAAGATTTCCAAAGTGAAATTCCCAAAAATAAGAATAAAGAATATATGAAAAGTATGAAATATATTAAAAATATGAAATATATTAAAGCTGTAACAAAGAAGAAACATGTCCTATGTTACAATAGTCCTCTTTTCTAGCAACAAGAATGCAGCAACGTGGTTTTACAGATTCATTTCGATCTATTACCGCCGTCGTTCTTTCATTCATTGCATTCTTGTTTAATATTCATTTACTAATTCCATGTAATCTCACGATATTCACAGTACGTAAATCCATGAAAAGTGCTCAGTCAATTACCTTTCATTAAAGCTTTTGTGTTCCGCAATCTTCGCGTGTCCCTCGTTGACTATGTGGTGTACTCGTAGGCAACCGTTCTCCTCGACGTCTCGAACCAGAAAGAGAGCGAGCTCTTTTGACGCAAGTTCACGCCACGTCCGTATTTCTACGAAAATTTCCTGATTGGCTACGGTCTGAGTGCGTTCAGAAATCCTTCTCTGACTTACGCCATCTCTTCGCCACTATAGGAACTACGTGTAGGGCCTAATGTCGGGTATTATTGCTTCCATTTTCCGTTGGTTATAAATGTGACCGACGACAAGCGGTTACAATATATGTATGAAGAACAAAATGAATCTTTCCAATTCTAATTGAAATACTGTAATAATAAATACTGTAAATAAATATTGTTTTTGAGTATTATATTTGTGTGGTATCAAGTATCGATGTGCTCAGGCACGTAACATTATCGAATATCGAGAAATTCAGGTATCGATTCACCACACACCTACTATGTCTTTATTGTTTAAGGAAGTAGTATCTGTGTTTCAATGTATAATTGATTTCTTTTTTCTGGCAGACCCAGATCCTCTTGGCCGTACGGTTCTGTCTAAATGAAGCCATCGCAGCTCAGTTGTTCAGTGGAAAATTTGGGGAGCGTTCCGGCAGCGCAAGACTTTTCAACCTCTCTTCCGCTGCTTGGATGAGGCGGAAGTGAATGTTGAGGAGATACTTGAAACGAGGTATCAACTTCTTTTTAAAAATGAACTAATAATTAATTTTTTATCCATAAAATGTTTTCTTGTATTAAGAATATATTCCCTTCGATATCTTCTCATATATATTTTTTTAATATCTTCTTTTAGAGTGTCTTGCGAATTTAAGCAAATCAAACTGTAGCGGTTTGAGTTATTTGTTCGTATTGTTCAGCCTGATTAAAAATAATAAAACAAATTCGATGTTTAGACAAGTTCATATTCTAAGCGTTAGTGATACTGTGATCTAAGAAGAGCATTTTCATATTGTACTCATACGTACATCCTATTTTGTTTATTTCCTTTTGGACCGAGACAACTACAACATTAACAACAATTGGAAAGCAAATATATCGAACCAAAGTATGTGACCACAGAGAGTGAACAAATTTCTCAAAATTTAGAATGTTGTGCAATGTAAAAAATAAACTCATATAAATGTGCTGCAGCGTGGCGAAGAATACGTACGTACATTAACGTATTTAGAATTTGGCACTATATCATTATGAAGTAATGCGTGAGCTTAGTTTGCCACATATTTCTCGTTGCAAGAAAATGAACACATTTTACTGAAGTAATTTATTATTTTTTTAATGCTTAAGATTGCTAGGAGACCTGAGAAATAAAAGATCATTTGTATGAAATATTTTGAAATGAAATAAAAAGGAAGGCCAAAATCTATCATTCATGATGGATTTTTTTGTGAATTTGGAGATTTTTTAATTAAATAGTATATAACTTGAATTAAAATAGTATAGAATTATAGTAGCAAATAATAATCAGAATACAGAATGAAGGAAAATAAATTATTTAGAGTGCTTATGCATTTCCTGAGAAACAGTTAAATTACGAATAAACGTTTTAATCGGCCTGCCGTAATCTTGCCGTTTACCAATGATGTACAGGTTGATATTTTGAGATTTTGTACTAAGCTATTATGACGTGATACATAGATACTGTACATGAGAGGTTGTAAACAATGTGACAATATCATTCATCTATGCATAATTCTTATGATATTGTGTTGAAATATTTTAGAAATTTATTGTATTCTTATAACACCGTTTAATAAATCAAATAAGTACTAAAATAGTTTTGTATAAAATATTTATTTGTTTTTACGTTTATTTGTTATTCTTTATTATTGCTTTTCCAGTTTCCAATTCATTCCAATTATTACCATTGTGGATCAGCTGATTGCTAATAGTTATTGGCATTACATGACTAAAGTACATGCCTTATGCAAGTTAAACACACCCTAGGTGTTATAAAACTGAGAATAAGTTTAATATGGTATGATTTGACACGCATTAAAACATACGCTAAAGCATGATAGAAACAAATTAAATTGATGTGGTATTGAGATAAATGTATGGATAATTAAGCACGTAATTGGAGAGTAACTTGACCTGTAGAGTACTGAAATAGAAAAACAAGAATAACATTGACGCAGGAGCTTGTGACGGCATGTCATCCCACACGTCGACAGACGAGTTCACCCCTTGCATTAGTGCGATCATTGTATGATGGTGCATTATACGCAACACTGAGTTCGGATGATAACATGACTGCGAGTAGCACTGCCTATTGGACGAACACTGCACAATTTATAAGAACGTTTACAAGCACGTGTGAGCGATATTAAAGAAAAAAGTTTTTATACAGTTAATTCACAGCGGCTTTCGCTGTAAGCCATTATTACACTATTCACGTATGAGAACTGAACAGTTCATACGCATTTTAAGAGCTCTTGCGGCTATTTAGCACAATTTGTGAGGTGAGTGTGGGCGAGGCGGACATAGCTCAGTCGCGTGGGAGAATCATCTCCCGACTGACTGAGCTCGTTAGCGTGGTTGGTAGGAGGCAAGGATTTGGTGCTTGCAGAAACTGAAGGCTAATGAGCATTTAGCTTAGATTGTTAAAACTTGAAGGCATTAATTTATAGTGAATTACTATTACAATTAAAGGATAGATGCACGAGTGGATGGCAAATTAAAAATTGATTTTTTTTGTGTGGGGTTGCGAAGCTAATATTAACGTGTTATTCATTGACACGTGTTTCTTGGCAAATGCGGACGTTGTGAAATGTGCAGCTCGAAAAAATTTCCATATGAAGGCCACATTCACAATGTTCGAATTTTAAAGTATATTTGTGCATGAATGGAAAAAATAACTAATTGCTTTCTTGAGAAGTACTATTGAATAAGAGTTTAAAAATGTGTACAAACTTACACAAAATACATCTTGTATATAAATCATTCAAATGAAAGCCTTTTACAGACCCATCGTAATTCATGATGGACTTTAATTTTGCCTTAAAAGTTTATCTAAAAATTGCACTGTTATTTGATAACGTTTTCAACATATTTCACAAAAATTGTAAAAAAGAATAACGGTTTCAACGGTGTTACCATTACTCGTAATTTTAATTTAAAAATGATTAATGTGGAAGAATCGCTGGAACATTACGAGTATTTAATATAGAATAATATAGTTAGGTTTCTTCAAGCGATCGTTTAGCTTGTGATTGTGAAATTCGCAGAGCTTGGGTTCAAATCACAGCCTGATTATATATTTTTGTTGTTTTCGTCATTAAAGTGTGTGTAAGAATTTAGCCCAATGAACTCAATTAATATACTCTTTTATATTATCACATCATTAAAAATATGTATTTTTTCGAATCTTCCGCGCTTTTTTGGCAAGAGTACACTGGAATTGCAATGTTTGCTGGATAGAAATTTCTGTGCTATTTTACCAGTTTTCCGCTACGAATGGCACGAGGATAAAAAACGTAGCTTGTAGCACTACTAATTTCTAATGTTTGAAACTTAGGACAATGATGTAAAATGCTTGGAGTATGCATTCCTTCCTATTGGTTAGTAAATTGTCTCCTTAAATAAAAATTACATTCCCAAATTCATTTGAGTATTTTTAGTGATGGTTTACGAATGCTTTTGTGGTAATTAAAACATATTAATAGGATGAGGAACTCCAATGAACAAATAACCGAGCATTGAAGTTTCAAAAATATCCTGGATTTCCAGAGCCCTGGATTTCTAATACTTCACTTGAGACTAGAACGTTTATTGCGTGTTTCATACTCATGGGTTGCACACCGTAGCGTCTCCGCTCTCTATCCCGGATGGCGAAGTACTTCACCATTTCCGTCATAAACTTCCTTCGTCTGAAACACATTTATGTAATAGTAATTTATGACTCAAGAGGGTAAAATGTTTCTGTATGAATTACCATTTACGTTATGTCTCAATAGTGTACGATACCGAGCATACTAACAATGAAGACTCCAGAATTAAAAATGTACTAGAGATGCTACAACAGCGCATTTTTTATCATAGTGTTAGTAACATTTGCAATTTTTGAAAAAAAAAAAGAGCTCGATGATAATGATACGTGTCATATTTATAAGCTCTGTCCAAAAAAATGAAAAAGTAAAATATTATAATATTTTTTACTTTAAGCAAAAATTCCGCGAGAACAACTAATTTGTTTTCGAAAAATTGTACAATACATTATTTAAAGGCATAACCGTTCCAGACATTTCATTAAGGAAAAAAATATCTATTAACAATATAATAGTTTCGCAATTTAAAATTTTGAAGTTGTCGAAAATAGAGTTCACTGAAAACGGGACTTATTCCTTTTTACGAGCGTACTACATAATTTGATTCAAGAAAAAATTAATCCAAAAATTTGGAGCAATTTTTGAGAAATATTTTAAAATGCCGTTGGATTTTCAGGTGCAGTAGCCCCAAAAATCAAAATCTCCATTGCAAAATGGGGGGATCTCCAGTTCGTTCAGGCCGAACTTGGAATATCAATATAGGACAAAATTGTAAGTTTTAAACGCTAGCATTAGCCACAGTCAGGCTATGGAATGACAGACGGAGGGGCTTCTTCCATCAACCAATTTTTATTTTCTCGCTACGGAGTAGAGAGAACATTATGTAATACTGCGCGGAAAAACGGCGAATTTTCGGCACCTCAATTCCTTTCAAGGGGCGCTGAAAAACGGTGGAAACGTTGGCGTAAGAGACCATTACCAGATTGGTAAAGCGTCAGGGATCTCTTTTCTGGACAGAGCCCACCGAATCGCCGCGTGAGGTAGTGTCAAATGCTTTGGATATATCTAGCACAGCGCCGGAACACCATCTGCCCTTTTCATGTCACATACTGCTTTGTGAAGAATTTGAACAAATGCGAAACAGCCAGATTCAGGGATAAACACTTCATCGCGGATCGAATGTGTTTGACCACAATGCCCCAAAATGTTCTGCATAGCAGGGAAATCCATTACCACAATGTTTTCCTTCCAGTTATGCTTGGCATCTAAAACGACCCTGTTAAGACAAGTTAAAATAGTTACGTCTTCGGGCGTCATAGCAGCCGGGAACTCAATAAAAGTTTGATTCCGTCCTAACCGACCAGCGATATTGGAACGGGCCGTGTGAATAGCAGATCAAACAGAATCAGAGAGGACGAAAGCTGGAGATTCATCTCTGAAACCAGAGCGACCTCATCGTTAGGGACACGCATCCTATCTGCTTCCGTGGAGGCAATGTCTACCTTTGTCCACAGGTAGTGGCCCTGAGGAACTTGCAAAGTTTGGAGAAGGAAAGCAGTACAAAGCTGTTTGCTTATCTCTACCTGTAAAGACGTTTCGGCTCCCTTTGGACGTATGTCCGAGCAAGGGATCAAGGGCTTTCTTCCTGTCTGTACTAACGGCCGTGGGAGGCGATGCGATAACAGAAACACTAGTAGAAGATCTAACTGAATCATCAAACCTCCAACCAGCAGATGGGGACGATGATGATTCTGCAGTCGCAGTAGTTTCAGCTCTAATGGCTGCTAAATATCTTCGATACGTCGATACTTCTCATCCGTCGCTCGACCACGGTACTATGCAATTCGCTCCGCTTATTCCGAAGCTCTGTGCATCGTCATTACCGGTAACAGCGTCGCCGATTCCAGCAAGGGGCGAGGCCATGGACATAAGCCTTGCAGCAACGCCAGTCCCGACCCGTATCGAGGGCAGCATCAACCCTGCCACCCTCAGCCAGAATTACGCGCCGTCACCACAACCACCACCTCCTCAGGCACAGAAAAGTTCAGTCAGTGAAAGTGGTACCGAGAATAAGAAAATGAATCTGTCCAGTGACAATCCGAGTGTAAACTGAAAACATTCCACCAAGCACGTACTTGTTGGGAACAGATTGTGCTCGACGAAGAAGGTGATGATCGCGAGGAGAACAGATTTCTATTCACAAATGAACAAAATAATGACCTCACAAACTCTACTGTAAAATACCACCCATCTTTGTAGCCCACATTCAGAATTTTTCAGAATTCAGTAAGGAAATTGGTATTAAAATATATAACCAGTTTACTTCGGCCATTTTCAATAGAAAAATTAAAGATATTTTCAAAACTATTTCAGACTTTAGACTGGCAATAAAAATCTAATCAGCACTAACAGGAAATTTCACCCAAATATAGACACAGCCAACAAAAAAATATCGTTTTTAAGAACCTTCATCCATCAATAACACAAAAAGAAATATATAAAGATCTCAAGGAAAAGTGCCCATCGCTAATTAGTATAACCAGGCTATACAAACACAACATCCTCATCCCAGTGGTAGCAGAGTTCGACGGAAGCCAAAACATAATGCACTACAAATGAATCAAATTTGTAACCTGATTGTCAAACCAGAAACTAGTGGTACTACAGAATGGCACAGACTTTCTTGTACTAGTTTACTAATGTTTCGTCTGGTTTTCGGTTTTGTCGCATCTCTCCTCCCGGCTGGTTCCTATTGGTATCAAAAATAATTTGTCGCAATTTATTAATTTTTCGGTTCCCTAGTTGCAGAATATAACTTGTGGTGCTAGAACAGAACATTTTTGTGCATAATTTATAACTCATGTAATTTTCGAAAATTAGAGAGTTAAACGAAAATGCACCGTTTTTTAAGTGTTCTTTGCTCTATCCGAGAAAAAAATTGAAAGAAAATTTTGGAGCGAGTTTTGTGAACAAAAAATTAAATTCGCCTTTACTTCAAGTATTACTTCAAGCACTTTGAAGCAGGGAAGCAATACATAATTGCTATAGTCTAACTACCAACGATGCAAAAATGATGAGCGCAAAATATAGCTATGAAATTTTAATTAATCTACTAAACTACTTACTTACGTAGTAGCGGTTATATGATACACAGGAGTAATGGGAAAATGATTCCAACGGATCCACATGAAAAAGTCACTACGTCAGTAATACACTACGATGACACTTAATCCAGAACACGAATATCTATTATGACTGACACACACACACACACACACACACACACACACACACACACACACACACACACACACACACACACACACACACACACTTATGTCATATTTTTTCAATATTCCACTGATAATAGCTGTCGTGTTTAGACTATATCAACACATTGTTTAATAACAACGTTCTTGTAATCAAGAACGTTGTTATTAAACAATGAGTTGATATGGTCTAAACACGACAGTTGGATAATGGTAACAGTTCTATGTCTAAATCACTGGCAAAATCTCTAGGCGAGCGAATGCAGAAAAATCACATTTGCGCTAATATCCCCATCATATATACATCGAGAAAATGTTATAAAACAAAATATTTAGAATTTTTTTCAATTGACACGTTTATACATATATATTGTATCCTATTTATGATTAAAAAACACCTAAAATTTTAGCGTTATTTTGATTCTGGGGCCCCAAATATCTTGGCCAAAATCAAGCTTTTGGAACATCGGAGAGAAGTGAAGTTGAAGTCTTTTCCATTGTGCAGCATTTTGGCAAAAAAGCTTTCATAGTTTTTGAGGAAATTTGGTTCAAACATTTCAGAAAATTCCTCATTTCAGTTCAATTATACTCAACGATTATGGAAAACTTACGGAAATTTCAAAAAAATCAACATTAGAGATACTTTGAAGCAAATGTGTTAAGAAATGCATTGAACAGTGAAATACATCTGTAATGTTAATTTTAACGACGGGAGAGACAAGTAAAGAAATTACATTTCTGTAAATTTTGAAAAATAAAAGAATATAGTAACATGGCGTTTATGTTAACATATAGGGTACATGTAGCACTACCCCTACCAAACATTTAAAGAAAAATTTGGAGCCGCTTATGAGAAAATCTTGTGTAATGTTTTAAAATTGCAAATATTGCACGCACTATTACACGAAAACTACTAAAATTTAAAAAAATGTTGCAATATCACCCACGCAACAAATCTATCAAGTACAAACTCAAATCACAACAGGAATCAAGCAATCACACAACACAAAATAGGTAATTATCATTGTTTTGATGTGTGGTTGCTTGATGTTATCATCGTCGATTATAATCGTAACAAGATTAATAATGATAATTCATGCACATAATAATCAACTCTATTTCAACATACATAATTAATTTAATCAATACTATCATCCATACCACCGTCAATAATATATAAAAATCACTCACGTCTTATTTCAATAGAAATCATGGCTACACAGCTCCATAACAAAATTAACCTGCTAAATTGGAACCGAAAAAAAATATTTTTCAGGTTGAAAGTGAAGTATTTAGGAGTTCATCTCGACAAACGGCTTACCTGGAAAATCCACATACTAGCCAAGAAGAAGCAACTTCACCTTCAAGTGAAAAGACATGTGCCTTTTATTTGTAGGATACTGTCTTGGCTACTAGTATACCATTTAAATGTACCCTTAGACAATAAATTATTGATAAATAAAACAATAATTAGACCAATATGGACCAACGGCATCCAAATTTGGAGCACGGCAAGCAGGTGAAATCTCTTCATTTTACAAAGATTTCAATCCAAAATACTTGATTATGATTACTGCAGCACCATGGTATATTTCAAACGCAACGCTACATAGACTCTTAAAAGTACCAACAGTCTTTCAAAGAATGGAAACAAGCAGCTCAAGTTATCTTCAACTCCTGGAAACCCACCCAAACCCTCTAACCATCAACCTCCTAGATAATAGTGAAGAAACTTACCGATTACCCAGAATTACACCCTTACAACTCCATTATAGATTCTCAAGTTAGTAACAATATATTCCTGAACTTTGGATTAAGGAATTAAATTGACACTTTCTACACTAGACTCAAGAAGGCGGTGAAATGTACCATTGGGATACTAATAAATTGTCATTATCAACTACAAATGTTTTATCATTTTTACTAATTATTTTTAATATAAAATAGATTGTAAATTTACCTTATTCAGAATAAAAAAATTGGAACGCGAACAATATAATCAACAAAGAAAACGAATTGTTTTACTTCCTCAAATACAAATAAATCAAAATAGCGTGCATAACGGACACACCTCAAATCCCATACGACATTCAATATGCCCGGCTACAACATAATCAGAACAGAGAAAATCAATGCTAATGGGGAAGATGTCCTCATTCTTGTTGAAAAGTCAGTACTTTACATCAAAGCAAACTTACCTAACACTCCGGGATTAGAAACGGTCGCAATAACATTTCCTTTAAACAACCATTATAACAGCACTCAAGTCACCGCATAAAGAAATTCCAGACGCTTACAATGCCTACCATATTGATAGGTGATATAAACTCCAAAAACATCAACTGGGGATGCAGATCAACAGACAATGTAGGCAAAACCTTACAAAAATAATAACGAACTTAAAATTACACATATTAACTCCTACAGAACCAATCTACTATTCGTACGACCCAAATAAATACCCAGACATATTACATATTTCAATCACCAATGACCACACCACATTTTATTCCACTGTACTACACGAATTTGAATCTGATCACCTTCCAATAATCATCTCTTATTCATCACAATCCGCCCCTAGACTTACTCACCTCAACATTAAATACTAACATCAACTGGAAAGAATTCAGGAAAAGTATAATAATCAAAACACCAAATTCAGGAATCTATAAATACCTGTAGAAATAGAAAGTTCAAAAGCATTATTAAACAATATAATCACCAACAATACAATATAATCAGTGCTATTGTTCAGCAACAAAATAACCTAGCACATAATGAATCAAAAACAAACTAAATTACCAGGCCCCATATTAACTATACATAAACAGAAACAGAACAAGAAGACTTTGGAACAACAATAGAAATCCCCAATTAAAAAATTAACTTAGTATTCTAAACGCCATAACCAAAAAAGCAATTAAATAACACTGTCACTTGTCCTATAACTCCTTAATTTAATCCCAAAGCACAACTAACAACTCAGTTTGGAAATTTACAACAAAAAATGAAGAAAACAGAACACCATCCCATCGATAAACACACTCACTGGAAAAAATTCCCCCATTGATAAAGCGGAAGCATTAGCTGATTACTTTGAAAGTACTTTCACACTTAATAACACTACAGCCCACCCAGAACATATAAAAATTGAAAAATCTGTTTCCGCTCCGAACTATAATGGCCCACAAAAAATAAAATTCATTTCACCAAATTAACTTAAGAATATAATAAAAACGTCCCCTCCAAAAAAGAGTCCCTGAACCTGGCAATAAACTTCAACAATAAAATTCTAAAAAACTTACCCACACCAACAATAACCTTAATAAATAATATTTACAACTCAATATTAAGAATTGGTTACAATCCAATGCTTTGGAAAAACTCAAAAAATAGTTTTGTCCCCAAGCCAAATAAAAATCACAGTATCCCAGAGAGTTATAGACCAATCAGAGTATTACATACTCTGTCTAAAGCTTTAGAGAAGTTAATTCTGAAAAGGTTAAAAAATTAGTTAGATAAAACACAAAACCTACCCAAACATTAGTTTGGATTCATTAACCAAGTTTCCACTTCACATTTGCTTCTCAGGCTAACTGAACATATTCATTCAGTATCCCAAGATAAAAACACATTTTATTATAGCAACTTTCCTGGACTTGTCACAAGCCTTTGACAGAGTTTGTCACCAAGGTTAGTATTCAAATTGCAATCCATAGGAACACCACTCCACCAAAGCAACATCATAAAACATTTTTAATAGACAGAACATTCACAGTAACAGTAGAAAAGCACAATTCAAACTCCCGTAAAATACAAGCAGGCCTACCACAAGGATTCCCATTTTCACCAACTATAGTTAATATTTACTCGTCAGATATACCGACAACAAATCAGCCTCATATAACACAATTTGCAGACGACACGGTAATTTACAAATCCTGTCAATCAATGAAAACCGTGCGAAGAAATAAAAGAGGTCATCTTCGTCAACATAGTATACTATACTGTCATACTAAGTTAACGAAGATGACCTCTTTTATTTCTTTGCATAAGAACGTCAACAACACAATCAAAATTCCCACAAATAAAACCATCTTAGAAAAAATACATCTAGACAGAGTAGACAACTAGTCAACAATTAGGAAAATTAAATTAAACCCAACAAAATCCACTGCCAAAAATTCGCACTAAAGCACTTCTACACACCTTCTCCCTTTACAATCAACAACAGTACAATTCCATAGACTTCTTACTACCAAACTGTCAAATACCTTGGATACAAAGCTGAACTGGAATTCCCATATTACAACCAAAACTCTACAAGCAAAATGCAAAAAAAGCACAATTAAACCTCTAATAAACTCCAAAAGCTGCCTATTGGAGTTTATGCCACCACATTATGGAGACAATGCCATCACATTATACAAATCGATAATCAGACCCTTAATGTTATACACATTCCCGGACTGGACAAACGCGTCAGCTACAACCATAAATAAACTAAAAATAATACAAAATATATTTCACAGATTAGCAATTCACGCTCCATGGTTTATATCCAAGAAAAAAATACTCAAAGAATTGTATATAATATTCATCACTAAACACATAGCCTATCTCTCCAATAATTTTTATTCAAATATCAACTCTATATCACACGCTGTTCACTACAACCTCCCCTCAACAGACTATACTCCAACACGAATAAAAAACCGTTAACCTTTTAACGCCTTCCTAAACATATTCCCAAATACTTGTTAATAATAGGTGGAGTTTGTAGCTTCCTACCCCTTCCCGTAGTTAGTTTTTTTAGATTAGGAAATAAGAATTCAATACATATGAAAAAGTGAATGCAACAAGTATTTACATCCGAATGAAATATAAATATGTATATAAAAAAGTGTAGTCTCTTTTCTCACCCACCTGTCGGCGGTCTCACCCAGCAGAGCAGCAAAATTCTTGTTCGACGTCTCCGGTTGTTCTTTCTCCAATGCTGCCATTATCATAATATACTCCGACGAGAAAACTTTCCCTGCTGTAGGCACAGTAATCATACCACAACATTGCGCCTTGTGTTTTAGAAATAATATTTATTTAAAATCATTTTTTAATATAAAGTCTTCACAATATGTGGGTTTCTGTAAAAAAAATTGCATTTTCCCCGCAGCAATACAATGATTTCTTTAAACCACGTAAGTAGTATGAGAGGAAGTAAAAATTGATATTTATACTGAAGTGTTCCACGTTTGTGTTCCGGTTTGGAATGAACGTCAGAAACATACGAAAGTACTCTCACCATTTCGAAGGTACTTCATAAGAGGACAAAGTTATGTAATCAACTGCCAGAAAAAACTTATTGTCGGGTCCTGGTAACGAAAATGTGGATAAATCGTGTTGCTATTAATAGTAAATTATTTTTTCTAACATGTGGTCTAGCCAGAATCCATGTTTTGTGGGTCCTTGATACTGAACAATTGATTGATTGCAAAACGTCTCTGTCCGTCTGTCCGTCTCTGGTCAACGCTAGCGCCCAGACACTTTAGCAGATTTTTTGCAAAATTGATATTCCCCAATCGATCTAAATGTACACCAGGCTTTAAGTTTCAAACGGATATTTTTATTTTTGAGGGTTCTTCATATTAAGCCTCAACAAAATTTTCAAAATTTTCTCAAAAAATGGCACCAATTTTTATTATTAAACTTTATCCTCTGAATGCGCAAAGGACGCTTATGAGAATGGTGCAGGTCTCATGTTCCTTAAAACCCATGATTTTTCGAAAATTGGAAAAGTGCAATATTTTTCGGGAAACGTCTTTGTAGAATTACAATACGGAAGATAGATTTTTAACTTAATGAAATCTGTTCCCTTAAAGACAGGTCTTTAAATAGGTTCAGATTCAATTTTTCGAAAATACTATTAGTTTTCGTGTAAATGTGCGCGAAATGTACGCAATTGAAAATTTTCTAAAACAATTTTCTCTCAAAAACCTCTCCAAATTTTTTCTTTTAATTTTCTTTTCATACGTAATAAGAGGCGATAAAATTACGGTGCTAACTCTCCATATTTTAAAAAATTGCAAAATGTTAACAGTTCAAAACTACAAAATTGAATGGATATTTTTGCCTTAGACAAAGACTGTTGTAAACAATCAGCTCTTTAAAACGGTCATGTATATTTTTTAAATAAGCGGATTTTGTATAATTTTTTGTCTGAAATTTATCCAATTTCTAAAAATGATTTTTCAAAAACCGTTCCAAATTCATTTCAATCTTCTCCTAGGGTGTATCAAGGGACAATAAAAAATATGGTGTTTGACCCATTTACGGTGAACTCTCCGTATTTTCGAAAAAAAGTTTCAAATCTACAACTAGTGGTGAGTACTACAGAATGGTACAGACTTCCTTGTAGTAAATTTTGCTAATTTCAATAGTGTGGCCTGACTTTACGGTCATGCCCCATCCTCTTGCCAGCTGCCATCTGTCCCCCACTAAATTTTTTTGACATTTTGTCAGTTTTTCGATTTCCTAACAATAGAACCTTAATATTACTTTAAAAATATTAAAGAAGAGTAAAACCTCGTCATAAATGGCAATTTTTATTGAAAATCAGGAGCCGTTTTTAAGATAATGGTGTTTCAGCGTAACTGTAAATACGAAATTTTAAGCTCTTTTTCACAGAATTCTTTTTCTGAATTTATGTGTTGTATTCAAAGTTGGGTTTTAGAATATATGAGGAAACTTTTCGTTGATTTATGAGTGTTGGATTTTCCTTTCTCACACCCAGAAAATCCTGTCTCCCTGAGATCAAATCAAAGCTCATATAGAGCATTCGTCGACGTCTCCCCACGGGAAGTCTTTTAGATATTTTGCTAATGTGTATCCACTTCTCGAAAAAAAGAAATGAAAATAATTTCCAAAACTACACCTTTTCCGTTTGATTAATGTTAGAAAACCATTTTAAATTTATTCTGGAATTATACATTATTAAGCGTTTCGAAATTAAAGTTTTGCAGGAAAAACAAAAAAGATGTATCGTTATTTTCTTGAATCTTTAAAGTTTTTGATTTAACTGATCACGAAATTCTCCTCACTTTTCAACTCTTAGCAATGCGACATAGAGTAAAAGTTCTTTTGTTTAGCAAAAACGACCATTACTTTCTCATCTTCGAGATTCGAGAATTGAATAAATGTGGATTCCCGCAACGGAAGTATGTTTTATTGGTTTAATAAGATTGTTGTCATGCACGCAAATTACTGTCGTGATCACATTGCATAATAACAAATTAGCAATAAGGAATTCATAGTTGTATTTCTATTCCCTTTGTATTCTTCTCTTATCATATTGGAATATTATTTTGATACAAGCTTCATTATAGTGTTCCACCCATCAAATCGGAGTATACAAACTAAGTATTGAAACCTAATTAAACATTGATCATTGTTCGTTCGGTTGTATAAGAATTGCATTTAAATATTGCTTTATAAGTGTGTCAGATTTAATTTTTTTCATGTTTAGTATTCGTTTTAGGTAGAACCATCTTTTTTAATATTAAAGCATATTTTGACCTAGTTAGGCCTGTTAGACTTGCATAATATTTCTCGAAAAGAATATAAAGAGTGAACTCAAAAGAAGAAAAGGAAGTAGACATTGATTCTTAAATAGTATTGGATTTATTTGTACTATCGGATAACTATAAAACAAAATAATATTTTGGAATGGGGGTGAATCCAAAGTGTAGTTAACACGGAGCCAGAAGTACGAGAAAAGACAGGTGGACAGGTGGAAAAAAGAAAAGTGGGTATACGAAACAATCTATATAATTATAAATAATTAATACACTTCTGGGTAGAAAGTAGTTTCCATCAAGTTGCCTTTTCTGTCGGCGGCTGTCTCAATAATCATTCATTTTTATTTACATATCACTGGTAAAAATTTCCCATGCTTATTAAATTACGAATGAAATATTATGCTTTCTGAACAATAGGCTTGGAATTCTACCATTTGCCATCTCCAATGAAGCCTGTACATTTCCCCGGACATTAGCGAGTGTATCGCTTTATAATATTATGCGTAAGCTTTTATCAAAAAATTAAGCATCCGTAAATTTTTAAAATTAATAAAAAATGTCGTATTAAACTGTATTGTCCACACAGTCGTCAGTGCGTGACGTCTATAATAGGTGGGGAAGTTAAATGTTCGTTTTGTCTAAATTAATTTGTAAGTACCAGTAATTTGTTTCATTAAATTGAATTCTACTGTTTACCTCCATATGTAAAAGCATTCTTTTCCCGTTATAAGTATCAATGCATCCTCTCAAGTAGTGACCAAGGCAGCCATCGACAACCTTAAAGATATTTTAAATAGCAATACATAGCGATTGAAAGCAATAGATCAGGTGAAGTAAATTCAAGAATTAAAGTGATTTCATTGTGGAAGAAAAATAAATGCACGTCACCGCGATCAAGGCGAAAAATAATAATAGATGTTCATCAGTAATTTGCTTGGGATTAATTCAAGATTAACTAAATAATTGGAGTTTTTTTGATAAATAAAAGAAGTAGTGATTTTTATTTTAAATCGTAATTAAAGTGCGACTTTAATCACTTTTTTCCTTTGGTTACAGAATGTACTTATTGCTGGCAGGATTAGTACCACTTTGATCCGGGAGGGATTAATAAATCAGCGGAAAACTAAGGTGCTTCTGGCCATTCACTTCTGCTTTTACTAAAGTCATAATTACTGACTGCAACTTTCACCGCAATCGAAATGATCTCAGGGATACTATCATAATTTTGATAGTCATAGTCACTAAACAATGCCACATAAGCCAGTTGGAAAAAATGAAAGAAAAGTTTAAAAATAAAATTTTGTTCATGGTACAAATTTCACGGAGCTTTATTCAGCCTATTTGCTCTATCGCGCTTGAGACATCCTTCCTTCCTCGTGGACAAAGTTCTGCTAAACTACTTGTTATCTCAGTATTTAAAAATTAAATTCAAAGGAAATTATTTTTATACTCATCTAAATGGATGACAAGTGAATAAAAGTCGGTGGTAAAAGAGTGCGGCAGTTGTTTATTGATGGCATCGCAGCAGCGCGTGTACAGTAATAAGAGAGCACCAGTAACAAAACGCCAAAGCAAATGGACGAATGGAACACGTGTGGAACGTGCGTATTTAATGGAACAGAAATACTTTATTAGTTGATACGCCTGAGTTCTGTCGTCGACATGGAAATGCGGAAGCAAAACGAGGGAAATTGGCCGTATCGAATTGGCGATTTTTTGCTGGACGACCTAATCCAACACTAACCCGTGCAGGGTTTTCAGTAATAATAGTTACGTCGAAGCCTCGCTCTCGACTTGTAAATGCGCGAGCGCCGCGAGTCAAATAAGCCATATCAAAATAGCGTCGTTTTACGAGGCTAGCTATCGTAACGAAGCTAACTGAACCCTTCAATATTTTGAACCGCCACTACGTTCCACACGTGTTCCGTCCGCCCGCCTGCGCGGGCCGTTCCGCGTGCTCAGATGGGGCCGAGGCTGGTGACGGTGTTGCGGCAGGCGTTGTAGCGGTTGGCGTAGGCCGCGTCCACGTTGCCGTTGCAGCCGTAGCCGCCCAGCCGGTGGATGGCCGCGTAGTCGTCGCAGTTGATGGCGCCGTCGCCGTTGCAGTCCTGCCAACATACAGCGCCACTTGAACGGGTCTGTTCCCCCTGATGCAGCGCTTTGCAGCCTTCGTTGCTCAGACGCCCCCTCCCCCGACCAGCTGAGTCTTATTCAAATTTTCATTCATTGATATTTATTACTATTTATTTATTTACAACTCGGATTTATTTATAAACCCCCTTCATGGACAGTGTGCTAGCTTTCAGTGGTGCGATCCTGGGCTTGATTCATGGGACAAAAATAGAGCTGTAGCGTTCTAAGGCATAGGCTCAGAAGTAATGTGGCGAAAAATAAGTCAGGCAGGCCAGTGTGCTAAATATGGTGATGGAAATACGCCATGCTTGCCACATGATTCCCTAATGCCCACGCGTGAATAATAAATAAAAACAGGACCAAGGCCTGAGAACATCGCTAGGTGGCAAAATTCGGATTAATCCGATCTTCAACCCTGCAGCTGCATACTTATTTTTTATTACATAAACTGGGCACGTGGGTCTCATGGAACCCAAAGATTTTTATTGTTACATAATATACAGAAAATAAGAGTGTTATTTGTATTTAAGAATTCGTGAAAACAAGAAAAACACAAAAATGGAATTTAAGAAGTAAAATATTTATCATATTTTAAACAGAATGTTAACATGGTTACAAATACACGTCACACGTTAAGCATTATAGAAATAATTATATTTCTATCTATATATTCAGAAACTACACACTGGTTTCCAGCAGACCCTACTTGCACCACTGACGAATTAGCTTGTATCCTCTGAGAAGCATTGGCCCCAACTGAGACTGTAAGTAGCATGAGGGCAAGCTAACGGTGCAATTCAAATTTACGTAGAGCGCTACACGGCTGTCGTCAGAAATTTACTCTCGGTGAGAAATTGAAATGTTGATGGGGTTCAGTAGACCCCAGTGAGCAGTTCTAGGATACATGTCAATATTTGCATATTTATAGGGGCCTTTCAAACTCTTTGGTCATTGACTTTCAAAAGCGCTGAACTAATAATGAAGAAAACGAATGATGGAATGAAAAGCAAGGACAACCTTGAGGGAACCGCTTTGTAGCCGCAAATTTCAAGTGGATTGAGATTTCCCGCCGGGGATCGAACCCGCGTCCCAGCGGGGAAAGGCGGACTCGCTATCCCTTTCGCCAGGTCACGAACTAATCCAGTCGCTGCCACCCACCCACGGCGCCAAGTAGCTCGTCAGCGCATAACAGGAATTGTAATATCCGCGCAGCTTTTCTGGAGCGATGGCTTCGTCAAATGAGAGTAGATTGGGGATAATAGTTAAAAAAATTGGCTACTAGAGTTTTTTAAGAAATACCAACCTCTGAAAAATCAAATTGAAATCTATATTTCAATACAATGCATTCCTGATAAATTTCTTGACCTGGGAAGGATAATGACTTCGTTTGCCTGAAGGGGGGAATCAATGTCGAATTTATAATAAATCCTTAATTATCATCTCTGAGGCAATCTAAATAGTAACTAATAAGCCTACGTTCATTAAAAAAACTTAAATGCTATAATTCAACTTTTCACTTAAAGATCTATGAACATTTGGAAAAAATATGTAAAACTACAGTTACATAGAGGATGAAAAATTAGTGTCCTTAAATGCTGCCTTCTTTCCAGGCATTTCTGAGAATATCAAAGGAATTTAATCTTTATTCTCAGTATTATCAAAATGTTTCCTCCAGTGTAAGAAGAAGCCCGATTTATAGGCCGGGAGACAGCAACAAAAACCACGAATAAGCTCAAAGCTAAAGCTTTTTGAGAAGTTAGTGATGTGAAGAATAGGGAAACGCATGTATGACGGTCTGTAGATGTCGACGTTGCGCTTCATAATTTTTTGAATGTATCAAAAAAAAATTATGTCCTTGGGAAATGAGTGCGCAGCTAATTCTTGTTGTATATTTTTCGTTAGATAGCCAAAGTATGAAAGGGTTGTATTCCATATCGATGCGGCGTCTCAAACCTTCCGCCATATTGAATTCAGAGTGTCATTTTTTGCCCTTTGGATTACAAGTTCAAAGCTAATTTTTTGGTCTGATTGTAGAAAGTTATTTTCATTGCCGATTATGACTACGCCATAGTATTTCGGCTTCTCTAAGTAGCTGCCATACTGATTCAAAGACGTCCAATTTGTCATTAGTCCATGTACAAATACGTACGTATCATATCAAACAATTGTGCAGCAAAATGCCGACACCTAATGACCGCCATACTTACGTTTCCCTATTCTTCTTAATCCTGGCTGACTTCTCCAAAAGTTTTAGCTTTGACGCTATTATACGTGGTGTTCTTGCTGGCTCCCGGCCTCTCGAGAATACATCAAAATCTTATTCCCTTTTTCCAACTCGCATGCCTTTGCAACTTTCTAAATATTTTTTTCTCCTTTATTACAAGTTCTCCTAACTTTCGCAGGAGATCTAGAGGTCTCCTGTGAAGGTCTTGTGCATACTTCATCCATTTCTTTAATTTTTTTTTGGGGGGGGGGGAGGGAAAACACAAACAGGAGATATCTTTTGCAGTGGCAAGTGGTTTCTGTTTCGCGTCAATGAAAATGTGTTTGGTATGTTGACAGCAGTGTTTACTGCACGTGTGAACCTTTACCTGCTTACTTTAGCAAGGAGGAGGAAGGTAGGCCAAGTAACGTTGCGCGGGTATAACCTGCAGAGCTCGTGGACCCTTGGCACTTGGTCCTGTGTGAGTGGAGAGCCAGTCCACACTCAGAAGGCGCTGAGGCTGCGGCCCGTAGACCCAAACGTCGCGTCGCTCACCTTCTCTTCTCCCCTCTCACACGGCATCAAGAATAAGATTTGACGTTCACGCGTGAACAGGATGTGCCAGGAATGCACATCAAGCTACAACTCACAATCATGCCTTGCGTGGGATTCGAACCCACAGCCTAACGCATGTCTGCGGCACCACGCCGTCAGTGAAACACTTTGTCTTTCCCTTTTGTAAACGGTTCCGTCCCGAAAAAAAAACACTTCCTTTACAATGACAATTGGATGCGTCACTTTTCTTGTGAACCTACGTTGTGGAAATTGAACTTTGAATCGAATGAGGAAATTTAATTTTGCATGAGTGCTGATATGATGGTCGTCAATTTAATTTGGAATGACTTATCAGGTTTGGTGAAGGAGGACCCTCTGTTGTGGTGAGTTTTTGCAAATTCGTCCATTGTTGCTGCTTACCTTGGCGAACTTGGTCATGTAGCCCTGCACGGAACGCGCGGCGCAGTAGGCGTCAGTCACACACCGCGCGTACGCTGCAACAAAAGAGCATCGACTTCAGTTCCTCTAATGACTTCGTTCACGAGAGCACACGTGAGTATTTTCCTGTTGCGACACTCTGTTGTTACTCTAATCAATATCAGAACGCTTGGTGGCAGACGTATGATGATCCTGCCAAAATGCGAGGCGTTTTATCTCTTTGAAGTCGGGAAAACTTTCTAGCATAAGAAAAAAGATGACTTAGAAACTATTGAATAACGTTATCATTTTCCCCACTCATCAGAATTTCCTGTACTTTACCAACCTAGTCGATTTAGTAGCCAGTGACAAATAGTGAATTAAACTAAATGAATTAAATCCGCGGAGATAGCATTTCAATTGCTTCCGTGATGTCCCCTTTCACTTCTGTGTGCCACAGACCCTGTAATAATTGTTACAATTACTATATTCTTAAATACTATTAGTATTGTAATAATTTCTACTTTTTCAACATTCCCCGCAAAACAATTTGGCCCTGCTTTGTTGGACTTTACTCGTTTTCCTGCGGGAATGGCGTTATCGCAATAAGGTTGTAAGATTGATGAGCGTGGGCGTGTGTGCTCACCTCCGTCGGCGTCGGCGTTGTCGCCGGCGATGACGGGCTTGCCGCTGTCGGCCCAGTAGGCCCACGTGATGCGGAAGAGGCCGCACACGTCGCCGGTGCAGGTGAGCGTGCGGTTGCAGCCCGACACGGCCTCGCAGATGCAGCCCAGGCACAGCTCCGACACGGCGCCGCCTGCAGACACACCAGGACGTTTTAAAAGTAGGAAAAATCAGTAAATACACAAGTCAGTGACACGACACCTGTCACACATTACAAGAATGTTCTTGGGAGATGGAATCGTCCTTTCAACCTAGAGTGAAAAACCAGCAAACGCTGTGCAACAACATTATTATTATTATTATTATTATTATTATTATTATTATTATTATTATTATTATTATTATTATAAATAGCTAATCCCTTGCGATCACATCGCACAAAAGACAGAACTGTAGAAAAGTTAAACTCGTGTAGTAACAATAGCAAATACTTTTTCGCATTATTTCTAAATTTGCAATTTTCAAAAATTTAGATATTTCAACGAAAATGAGACCCATGCTATTCTTTTAAATGTCTCTTATTTTATCCAGCAGAAATTTAATAGAACGTTGAAGAAGATCTCATCCTGTAGATTACGATGTGGCGAACGTTTTGTTTTTGACAAACACTAAGTTTTGTTTTCATAACTTTGAAACAAAAAGGAAGAATGCGCCAGTTGTGCAAAATTGCCTTTGGCTCACTTACTTCAAATGCGCGTCAACATTTCAGTAGTGCGCCAAATATTTGTTTTTTGTAGTAGTTACGTACGAGTAGTAGATAACTATTCCCCACCATGTTTGCGGATTGAATGTTCCTCCCATCCGCTTTTATTCTCAGAGTAGCAAACTGTGTCTTGCAGCACTACAATCAAGATTGAATGAACATCTTTTCACTAACATTGCATAAAAATCTGCCGCCTGTGTCCTCGGTTCGTCAGTTGGACATCGACGCCCGGGGGAGGGGGGAGGAGGCGTGAGGACCTTCGGGGACGGTAATTGCTTGTGGGGAGTCATGCACGGTTGCCGATTCGCAGCGCCTCCGGCATTGCTCACCGCTAGGCGAAATGACACTGAGAAACGCAATCTTCAAGGAATCATTTTAGCTGAGTTGAAATTTCGGAAAGGAAGTAGAATGGGAAATTATCATAATTTCATTTTTTCCCTTTTATGACATACTGTACAGTTGTATCAACTTAACACAATATAATAGAACTCTTAACGGCAGGCGTCCGTTAAAGATTTAACTGTACGCTGTCTGTAAAGACCAATCAAAACAATTGAATTGAGGACACATTTACTTCTTATTTACATGATCTTTACTTTCTCGCATACTGCTTACGCAGTGTGGAGAAAATATAGTACAAAACTGCGTTTTTGTTAAGAAAAAAAACCCAGCGATTTTTCGACAGAAAACTCTTATTAGCGGCCCAAAGAAGAAACAACGCTTAAAATTGCTCAGAACCTATTTTCGGTTAACTCACTGAATTTGTGAAAATTGCAAAAATTAACATTGCGGAACTACGATATTGATGTTCGAGATTTTTTATTTAATGAAATGTGTTCTTCAAAACTACATCTTGAAATAAAATCACGAAATTAAAAAAAAGGGTAAAATATGGGTAATGTTTGCAAATTTTTGAAATTGCTCATTCAAATTTCTCGCGAATATTTCAGGAGTTATCACGTTGCAATACAACATTGGAAACGCAGCGACACGGCAGTTTCAAATTCTCAGTACAACTTCTCCTTGTCGGGCGGTGTTCCTAGGTGTATGGAAGGCTGGTTTTGATTGCGAATGTGTTGATGTATTACCTTTGAATTAATTAAATTTTCGAGCCTGATCTACGATTGTTAATAAGTTTTACAATTGTTTACACGGACAGAAATTGCCATATTGTAACTTTTCGTGACCGTTACTAATGCGAGACTATACGTGATAGTGTAACCCCATTAGTTTCTTATAAGAAAGAGCCATTTCGAAAGGTATTGAACGACACACCGCCGATATCATAAATAATGGTAGTTGGTTATAAACCACGGGTATCACATCGGTTCATAAATTTCTACTGCGTCCGTTAATTGGTTTTTATCGGTCTTATGATGTTAATAACTATTATATTAAGTAAAGTGCTACTAATTTCATGTTGATCACATTATCGTATTAGTAATCACATTACGAAACATGAAATTCCAATTAACGTTCTTTTCTCAAAGTCTCAATTGTAATAATTGAGATGTAAATACATTAGAAGTTGCTAGGTGGAAGAGCACTCCTTAAGCCTTGAGCCTTGCCAAAATTTAAAACAATTTTATTATTAGTATATTACTATCATTTTATTACTATTATATATTTTATATTACTATCATTTTATTACTATTATATATTTTATATTATTATTAATATTATTATTATTAACCTATATGTAAACAAAACTATTTTATTGCGTTTGTTCGTTAATAATAACGTAACTACGTGGGCAATAAGAGAGAAAAATAAGATATTTTGTTTCTCTAAATCAATACGTTTGTAATTTTACTTATAAATTAAATAATTTACTAAACAACGTATTATTGTTTTCATATTCGCTCGTTCTGAGAACACAATTGAGTATTGAGTATTAGAATGATGCATCTGCTTAAGTAAAAGAATTCCTCTTCGATTTGTAAGGTATCCAAGCCACTTCTGAAATATAGAACAAGTCCGCAATCAAGAACTACATTTAAATTTGTACTAACCAGTTTGAAATCAGAATTTCGAAGCGCATCTTTCACCGTGCAATGATGACGTCAGAACGATGCGAAGTTGTGATGCTTGAAGTCTAAGGTCACACTATACCACTATCGAACATTTATACATTACGTGTTGCTATTTTTCAATGAAAAATTGCAAGTGGCTTGGCTTTCAATGCAAAAATTGCAGTGCCAAAAATTTCTTGTCGCTTATTTTTTGAACATAGGCTGCCCGGTCGTAAGAACGTCAATCCAGGGAATGTGTGAACATGTAAATTGCGACTTACAAGTTGAATTCTTTCATTGCAATCTTATTTTATCTATTATATGGTGATAAATACTTATATAATTAATGTAGATCTGAGAACTTGATAACAGCTAGATTAAAATTTATGATTTTATGAAATTTACGTTAGAATGTACGTGCGTTAATACTCATGCGTCGTTTACTTAGCAGCCGGAGGGAATTTTATCTTACTTTTTTAATATATATTTATTTTTCATTTGGATATACATAGCTCAGTTACATTCACTTTTTCATATGTATTGAATGACTTACAACTATTCTTATTTCCTAAGCTAAAAAAACTAACTCTAACTACGGGGAGGGGTAGGAAGCTACAATCGACACCTACTGTTAGCAAGTATTTGAGAATATGTTTAGGAAGGCGTTAAAAGGGTAACGGTTTTTTATTCGTGTTTTATAGTCTGTTGAGGAGAGGTTGTTGTTGATGGTTGTGGTATAGAGTTGATATTTGAATAAAAGTTATTGGAGAGATGGGCTATGTGTTTGGTGATGGAAGTTATATTTAGTTCTTTGAGTATTTGTTTGTTGGTTATAAACCCTGAAGCGTGAGTTGCTAATCGGAAAAATCTACTTTGTATTATTTATAGTTGTAGCTGATGCATTAGTCCAGACGGGGCATGCATATAACATTAAGGGTCTGATTATTGATTTGTATAATGTGATGGTATTGTCTATTGATAGGCAGCTATTGGAGATTTTAATTGTGCTATTTTGCATTTTGCTTGTTGAGTTTTGGTTGTAATATTTATCATACTTGTTTATACTCAAATGTAAAGAATAATTAGGGGAAATCAATAATATATTTTTCTCGTTTTCATAAAAAGTTGAATATCAGTTTATACTTGCTAAGTTCACAAGTCAAAGACATAGCCAAATAGTATCACTTTTTGCATACGCAGTTTAACGCAAGTGTAAGATCCTTATAAAGAGGTGAGTCATGTTCTTCCTCCTCGCCCGGTAATGGTCACTTCATTTATTTACTTCTTTCACTTTAAAAACTATTCGAGTGTGTAGGGAAATAGCATCTTGCCACTAATGAATTCATGTTCATTTCCATGACGTCGTAATAGATTTCTGAAACAAGAAAGTGACACCGCGAGAAGTAGAGAAGCAGGAAGTGCGCAAGACCACGTGACCAAACCTTGCTTGTGTCTGAGCAACGCGACGCGACGCCGCAAAAACAGCCGCGCGGTGGAAACTGAGAAGGCCCCTGTGTTTGGACTTTCCGCAGGAAAGGCTTCGCCCGGGTGAGCTGAAACCGCAGGGGCCGTGACGACGCCCCTGATAGCATCACCAGCGAATTTGCTACGTCACCGCGCATGCGTGTGCGCACCGCTGCTGGCAAGGCCGTGTGAGATCTGTAGTTCACTTCATAATGGTACCTCTCTGAAACTGACGAGCTTCGGACAGATTTAATGGCCCGAAATAATCAGCATAACCGGGATTTTCGCGAGGAAGGAAATAATAATAATAATAATAATAATAATAATAATAATAATAATAATAATAATAATAATAATAATAATAATAATATAATAATAATAATAATATTAATAATAATATGAATGACAGATCCGGGTAGCCGAGATTGCTAAGGCAGTAGTGCCGTGGAGGTCTTGGACCGTAGGATCGCGGGATCCAGTCCCGTCCCGGGTATGGATGTGCTTGTGTCTTATGTATGTTGCGTGGTTGTTCTTTGTATGTTTGTGATTGTCTATTTAATTCTTCATCATCATCATTTCCATACGTCATCCCCATGATTTAAATATATTTAGGAAATGGATAGCGTCGTAATCTGTTAAGAAAGCGCATGTTTTTATCGCGAGAGGTAGTGGTCGTCTTCCCCCCCGCTGGGTGGTGAGATCCAGCGCCGACCTACACTTCGCCTTGCTGCATTTTCCCCCCGGGGCAAGCTCTAAGCTCCTAACCTGGTCTGCCGACAAGTGTGCCAAGTGCTCGTAAGTGAATGTATGTGTGTGTGTGTGTTTGTAAGGTGAAAGGAAGGGACATGGATGAGGAAGGAAATATCGCGCGCGATGTGTGACCTGTTTGTGAAGGTAAGTATTGCACCGGCATTTGCCTCGTATTGATCGGAGAAACCACGAAAAACTAATGATTATAGCAGCTGGCCGTTAGAATCATACAAACTATGGCTGATGTCGATCGAACTATTTAGCTTGTGTCGAAAATCCTGTCACTTGATTGCATTGAAGTTATCTATTATGTCCTAGATTATTGCTACACCAAAAAAAGTTTATTTTCTTAAAGATAAAATGTCATCCACATTTATACAAAACAAGCACGCAATTGGCTCTGGTTTTAAATCTGGCTTTAAAAACAGTATCGTAACTTAAAATTAAAATTTTTTGAGTTGTGCAAGTGTTGCAGCTCACAGACGAAATGGCAAGAATGTAATTTGTATGAGTAAAGCAATTATGCCAATTAAAACGGTGAGATAAACATGGAAAGGGATGTCCTCCAATTAAAATATACAGAAAAAATAATTCACTGCTCATTAATAAAATGTTAACATTTGTCTCTCTGTAAGAAAATTACGCAATTTAATGATGTAATAAGAATTCAGATTCAACTCGTCCCTCAGCCCATGTAAAGAAGTTTTAATTCTGTAGCGTTACCTAAAAGTGATTCCACAATGTTCATAAAGCTGTATTACAATAATTTTAGAATTGTGTTTTCACGCAGTGGTGTTATGATTTTGTTATGACAACCATAAAACCATAGGGTAGGTATTGCGGCATTCGCGTGGTAATGATCGGAGAAACCACGTAAAACTATCGATCAGAGAAGGCGGCCGCCGTCTGACATCTTCCGTGGAATTAAACCAATATTATTGAGAGAAGTTTTTAATATTTGTCCTTCCCTTACCAGAATTAGGCCTAAGCATTGTTTGGATGTTAACATTCTTCTTCAGTATTTTCATAGTTCACTTGTACTTATTTAAACTCTTGCCCGTCCTTTGTGGTGGCATACCAAGTTATGCTTTCTCTATTTTTCTTTATATTGGGTAACATTCCTGCTATTAATTGCAACTCTAGTTCATTTCTTATTGTATTTTTTTACAGTTTTTGCCTTGTCTATCAAAAACCGCCACAAGCAACTTCATTTTCATTGTCCTTTTAGATCTTTGTTTCTCAGCGTCCAGCTTTCCCATTCGTTTAAATAGAGTACAGCCATGACATTGTGAAACTTTAATTGTTACTTTTTTCTTTAGGTTCTTTTGTGTTATGGGTCTTAGTTTACGAGTATACCTTTTTTGCTAGAAATGGCAGGAAATGGCGTGGTGTTTATGAAATTGTCATCATTATAGAAATAAGTATGAGGCGTTGTTGAAATAAATATGAGACTTATTTCCTCTTATTTCTATATGATTTTTTCTTTTATTCGTATAGTTTTTAAACGGAAACTTAAATATTGAAAATGTCACAGCTTCAATATTGAAAATGAGACATCTGTAATACTATTTGATTTATTCATAACTATTCCCTAATGATTATTTTAGTTTATAAGCTAGACTTAATTTATTTAACCTAAGTAACTTCACTTGTAATTCAAATTTCTCAATAGATAACGGAATGAAGGTTAAGGTCAATGAAAAAATATTTTTGCTTGCAAACGTTTCGGAATGTATTATTCGGTCTCGAGGGCTTTGAAAGCAGAAAAACAATTAATAATCCCAATATAATATCGTTGAGTAACGAATATGCAACCTCTTCAATATTCATAAAATAAATATTTAACAATATAATGAAAAGATACCTCAATAACCAACATCTACTGGGAAATATCGTCAGCGCGTGGTCACGATTTGCAGCTGATTATTTACCTTCGTTATATTGTATTGCAGCTTTATCATAAGAGAAAAGCAACGTATTAATACGACACTATTGTATATTTTTTCAGATATTATTTTTTGTTATAAAGGTTTCCAACTTCCATTCATAAAAATGTAGAGTAATATATTTGGCATCAAAGGCGCACCCAAGATTTTTTTCTCGCGGGCATGGTGTGGGCTGCAGGTATAGTGTGCAGACAACTTGGAAATTTTCTTAAATAATTTTTCAATATAAAGAAATATTTTTATTGATCGATTTCAGCTAATATTTGTAACGTTGACAACTGATTTATTGAATGACTTTCTTTAGTATAAAAAATGAATAAAAGCTATAACTTTGAATATGTATCGTTGACTCTAATGGGCGTCTGAAGCCCAGTGAACCTTTGGGTGCGCCACTGTTTGACGTGAGCTTGCAATCTGGTAGATCTAACTTACAACATGAACGTGAATGACGTCAATAATACAGATGTATGGTTAGTGGCCCTGGAAATATTTGAATGTTGGATTCGACCGAACAGGATGATTAACACACGTTAATTTGCAAGAAGCAGGGAAGCGTGGGAGACCACGGTTACGTTCTTTTCCTCTCGCACACTCTGATTCGTCACGCACGCATATGCAGATCGCTTTAAATTTTCTCAGATTTACAAGCCAAGATAAACCGTATCTTTAGCATCATCAAAGCCATTTAACTTTTCAATAGTAGGTCATCATACGATAGTATTTACAACCGCGCCAGATAAGGATTTATAAAGTTAGTCTTTATGTGGCGACATAAAAATAATTTTTTTTTCGCCATTGTAAACCGTTAATTAACCAAGAAGTCCTTTTTTATTTTGCGATAATTTTATTGTATCAAGGTTGTCACCAGAAATTTATTTTTGACGACGTTATTTAATTTTTGTGGTGATCATTATGAACACATAATATATAAATTTTGGAAACTGCATGTTTTGAAATGTTATAACTACGACAATGCTCTATTGTTGTCTCAAATCTCATTTACGTTGAATTTATTACATCGAAGTTCAAGGTTTCAAAACTCTGTTGTTCAAATCATTTTTTGTGCATAAAAAAGTTTGGGAGTTAATTTTCCCTGATCCATTTTTCACCATCTGCTCAAGATTCTGTATTTTTTTCTTCATTTGCTACAACGATCATATTTCTCATCGAAATAACTACTTATAAAATCACCATTACACCTAACTCTCAAGAGAAAGTATATTTTTTTAATATTTTCTCTCATACTGGAAAGAATTACAAATCAAATTTTTGGCCCTTTTTTGGATTATATATCCTTTTGAAAAGAAATATTTACCTGTAGTATATGCAAAGCTAGCGGCATCTAAAGACCAAACAGACCTAAAGAAGGTATTTTAATAGAAAGAACAAATATTTCTATCAACACTTTATTCCTTGTCGAAAAAGAACTGAGTCGGATATTGAGATAAGAACGTCTATCTGTTTCTGAAATTATTTTTAATTTTGAAACTTCAATCATTCATTGATTTCATCATTCTCCATTTTTACTGTAGACGGTAAATCCCCATTTGCTCATCGTTCTTACCATAACACAAGGAACATAGATTATTAAACTCGTTAAGGGCAAGTAACAAGATCGTCTTCTCATCTTGCGAATCGCACCCATTTTCTGAACACCTACAAGTAAGTATACAGACCTTGTATGACTTGTATGCAGACCCCTTAAGCGCATAGGCAGACTGATCATTTCGTAGAAGCTCTGTACGTTCTTAACAGCGCCTCACGACATTTCGTACGCAGACCTTGGCTCTAACACGCTCTTGCGAGAGATATTTATCTCGCAGCGCAAGAAAGCTAAACAGCACAATTGAAGACTCAGCTTTGTTAGCTCTTCCTCCACTCCCCCTTCCCCGCTATGAAACAAAACAAGGCGTTTTTCTATAGTAGCCCTGTTAATTTATATTCAAAGGGGCTTGAATTCACAAAAGATCATGTAGTTGAATTTTTTAAATATTTTGTTAGGACCTCCGGTGGTAGGAAGTAACCAAGTTTGCAGCTTCAGTATACGTATGCGAGTTTCTAGTTGAACATATTTCCATTTTTGCTCAATAACTTGTAAAATATTTCTTGTGGAGTTATTCGTTCTGTTTTTAAATTACATTAAATTTCTTTAATTAAATACTAACTATTAATTTAAACTAATTTAGTTTTACTATTGACTTACATCCTAACAACATATTAAAAAATTAGAACCACATAACATTTTTCATGGTCATGGTAGTATAACCTTACATTCACATCTTCCCCGCACTAGACGAAATGTCGCTTGCTTTCAATAGACCGATTACAGTTCGCTCTATTAAAAACTGAAAAAAATGGTACAGATTAATTCGATTAATGTTAAGATACTATCAAAATTGATTCTTTTTATTATCAATTCAGTTTACTAGAGCTTTGTACTATCGGTTTACAAGAGCAAACGATAATACATCATGTATCTTTCATTTGCAGCAAAAATCACGAAGTTTGGTTTAGTAGAAGGCTCAAACTTCTTTTTAAACGAAAATCTTTAGTATTTTAAATAATAGGATTATATTAAAAATTTTACTTCAGGATTCCCTTTTTCCTTAAAGTGTCGGCTGTGAATTGGGCCCGTGTTGGAGAGGGCTACCAGATTGTCAATATAGAACTAGTGGTGCTGAAACAGTAAATTTTCGAAAAAATGTACTTAACTTTATTTCAAAATCTATCTTAAAGGAACAGATTTAATTAAGGGAAAAATATCTTTTTTTAATATTTTAGTAGAATAAGGATCCGAAAAAATTTTGAACTTTTGCAATTTTTTAAAAATCAGGATTTCTAACGGACATGAAACCTGCACCATTCTCTTAAACGTCCTTCACACTATCCGACAACAAAATTCAATCAAAAGCGATGGGGCCATTTTTTTTGAAAATTTTGAAAATGTTCCATGGGCTCAATTTAAACACCTCCAAAATTAAAATATCGGTTTCAAATTTAAGGAGTTGCGATATCAGCCAGGTCCATTGGGGAATATCAATTTTGGAGAAAACCAGCTGAACGGTTTAGCTGCTAGCGTTGTTCACAGATGGACTGACGGACAGACGTATTGCCGTCTTTCTATTTTTTTATATCAAGGATCCACAAAACATAGATTCTAAATACACCATGTGATAGAGGATTTTTGCGTAAATTTAACAACTGGATGAATCCACTTTTTCGTTACTACAACCCTGTAATAAGAGTTTTCTGTTCCCCGTTTTCTCGCGGAGCATTACATAACTATCTCTCTACTTCGTAGCAAGAAAGTAAAACGAGTTCGTACCTTATATTTAATATTAAAAATAGCACATTTTGTCACTTGTCAGGAAACACTGCCTGTGATTTTACTTGTTATGAGTTTTGTTTTCAATGTATATTCATTCTTTACTTCTTATATTTCCGGGTTCTCACGATGGCTTCTAAACAATTTTTATTAGCATTGTTTAAAATCTCTTAGATTATTGGTTAGACTATTTGGAGAAACCAAAGTAAATGTTCAATGATAAACTTTTTCAAAAATGCTTTCTTTTCTTTATATCGTAGATATGGATCAATATCCAACATGAACATATTTTATTTAAACTCTATAAAGAGTGAAGTAGTAATCTTTTATTTTTCTTCTCATTTTTCGCCTAAGAGGTTTTGTCTACCAAGAAAGAATCACAGGCATTTTCTAATAAATAGTATTGTATATTACAAAATTACATTTCAAAACGTATAAAGGACAATAACATCTTTGTATAGTGTACCAAGAAAAAATGGCCCTTAGCAGGGATTGCTACAATTTACTAATGAAACTCATAAAAACTAGTAGTACTGGGATGAACGTTGTATAAGTTAAAGATTTCTCGATCCTTGCCAAGAGTCTAGTACTTAAATGTACTAGAGTCTTGGTAAGGCGGTGAGTTATAAGAAGTGCGGTCTCTGGTAGCCAATCGGGTATAAATTTTCAAGACAATTTCACCGACTTTCCAAAAATAAAGTATTTTCAATCTGACAATAGCAATTCTTCTGTGACAAGATATAGAAAAAATAGTCAACAACTAATAACTACAGTTCGAATATATGGAACTCTATTGTTTTAAATTTTTGTAATAATTTTCAAGAAATGATAAGTTAAAATGCTTTATAGGAGTGTTGAGGGGGCAGTGCAATAGAAAAAAGTGGGTACAAGAGACAGCATCTGAAGGACAGCCCAGAGGTCCCGCCTGCGAGGGCGCGGGTCGTGAAGTGGGCGGAGAGGAACAATGGGCGGGGGGGGGGGGCTCAAGGGCGACGACCGGGCGATCGGACGAGCGACGCGCCCACGACACTCCCCCCTCCGACTTCGACACGTCACAAAATGCAAGGCACTGAAACAAGTAACGAGGCGCTGTTTAGGCTCAACGTTCAATTCAAGCGGGCAAATCTAGTCCAAGATTTTATTAATTCATTTCAATTTTATTGTGATATATTTACTGGCATGATGAAGAATCACACATTAAATTTATCTTAAATAATCTAAAATTAATTTGATTCGTGTGGTTTCTCATGTTATTAAACATATATAATAAAACTGTTATTAATAAAATACTGGACTACATCCCCACAAAATCAACTAACACAGTGATAATACAATACAAGAAACATTAAGCCTAACTATAACAATTGATAAATGAACAAATAGATGTTAAACATTTGAAACGTTCAGATGTAAACAGAGGTAGTACCTAGCTTTTGGGAGGGGAGAAACACTACCTTTTCAAGTCCGAAGGCCAAACTTCATAAATCGTGACATGAAAGGTCGCACCGGCTGAGATGGCTCAGGGCGTATCTGTCTGCCATTTAGAGCAACATCCCAGGTTTCGAGCCCCGACGGTGGCGGACTTTCGACATCTACCAAATAGCTAGGTGGAATTCAGTCGCTGTCTCGAAGATTCTAGCGGCTGACTGCTCTTACCGATAGTTTCCCATTTGACTGATGTTTTTTAGGACCAATGAGAGGTGAATGTCGGAGCAGTATCCTAAACAAGCGGGCCAAAGGCAGCGCGCGATATTTCCGTTTTCTTCTTTGCCCTGTCCTCTCCCCTTACACGTACACTTAAACTTACATGCACTTCTCTACCCCACATATCGGGAGACCTGTCGGGGCTTAGAGTGTTTCCCGGCTAGAATGATTCACCGCGTGGGAAATACCTGGAGAGGGAAACACTGCAAGTCTTCATGTATGACGGCACCGGACCTCACCATTCAGCGGGGAAGGAATCATATCCTTCCAAAATAAAACAATAACTATACTTACAGGACTACTAACTTTAGCAGTCGACATGCCCAGAATTAATCAATGAAACTTCCATCATCGTCGGGACTTGAATCTTAGAACCACCGGTGAGGGACTTAATCATATCGATTCGCAGCTCACATTGAGCAGTGTGTCACCTTTGTATTCGGACGGCCGCGCTCGGAAGACTGTCCAGGAGGCGCGAGGTTGGCGCAATGGGCGGGCGCCGGCACTGGTGGGCGAGTGAGTCAGCGGGGGTGAGGGCGGCACGGCCCAGGGCGACGACCGGTCAATCGGATGCACGGGGGGGGGGGGCGAGGGGCGGTCGCTGGCTGGTCTGGTGCCTCACCACGTTCCGAAGATGGCCTCGCCCCAAAACTCAACTTTCAAGTTTCAGACGCTCTTTCTAACGCCTCGCTGCGCTTGCTGACCTCCCAACTGTTGTTTCGGTTCTGAACATAACATGCTAACGGTTTTTAGCCGCTTACGCGAAGAAATTCATCATCTGGCTCCCTCTCAATAAACCAATCAGGTACTTAGGACACAAAACTCAATTGGAAGCATCATACAGATGCCAAAATAACTCAAGCCAGAATCAAATTAATATAGTTAAAGCCAGTAATACACAGATCCAGTCCATTATCATACAATTCAGCATTACAAATATACAAAACAATAATAAGGCCCTTGCTACTATGCAGCTACCCAATCTGGTTAAGTGCAGCAAAAACCAACCAAAGAAAACTTCAAATAATACAAAATCAATTTCTCAGAATTATTTCAAACGCTCCCTGGTATGTCACCAACAAACAGTTTCATAATAAATTCGACCTAGAGACTATAGACCCTCCCCTATCTAGCTACTCACTTATTCTCAAAGATATCCCTAATCCCTTCACTATCAGTTCACAGACTCGGCAAAAGCCCATCACATAGAACCCGAATACAAAACAAGTTTCTATTCCACATTTTCCTTAAAAAATTTCTGAATTAGATCCCGACTAGAGGAGCCCCAAGGATAACTTATCAGGGGTTTAAGGATTAAGGTTTATCTTTTAGAAATCATGTCCTAAGGAATCACGTTATATCAGAGAGGCTTTGGGCATAATCACATTTCACCAATGTAGGTTCCTTTAAATCCTCAAAATATTTCCAGAGTATTTGAGAATCATCCGGCTTAAAAATTACCAATCAAACAGTGTTGTCGAGAGAACCCCCCCCCCCAAAGTTGCCTTAAAACTCCCCCGAAATGCATTTGAGAACCCCCCCCCCCAAAAAAAAAAGTTTTCTTGATAATTCTCTTTGAACATTTTCAAAGAATCCTCAAAAAATGATCAGTTCCTTTCAGGAGATCGAGAAGCGTTCAAAAGGCCTTATTTGTCTCGACTGTTTAATATTGCAAACAGACAGTTAATGAAAGAAAAAATTGCGAATACGATGAAAGACTTTTTTAAACTTTTACCTATGAAAAATAGCAAGATTTTGAATTTTTTATCATGCCACTTTAATTTATAGTTCACAGGAACGAAATTGTGACATTTAATCAGTCTATAAATTTTCATCTATGTAAGATACATACTTTTTGAGAAAACTGCACTTGAATGAAAAAAAAACAAAAAAAAACTTTAAGGCAAATCGTGTTAAAGTTTTGGCTAGGCATATCACTTACCACATACAATGTGGTTAACACTAAAAGTGGCAAACGCATGCTGCCAGAGTGCTCCAACAGTGACTGCGCGCACGAACGCGACGACAATGAGAGAGCGCTATGCGCACAAGATTAATTTGACCGTTAAATGGATGCACAGTGAGATTTAGATTGCTATTTAAACCATTTAAATAGTCCAAATGTGAGAAAGGTTTATATATTCTTCAAGACGAAAGATTGGAGATTTTTTTCAGAAATAAAACAAAAAATCACATTTTTTGTCAAAATTAACTACTATTTGCCCTTGAGAACCTAGGAAGCGTTGAAATCAAATATAATCATTGCATCCTGGTGTCATAATTTACTTGCTCTGCAGATCCAGAATTCAATTGATAATGTATTTGTTCTTATTTTTCCCCATAGCACGTCATACGCAGTTTGAACTGTTTTTTGACGTTAAATAAATAAATAAATAAATAAATTCTTTCTCGCATGCTAATTACGTAATACAGAGAAAATGGGACAATGGGACAATGCAAAGTTTGCTTTTAAAAATGTCGATATCCAATTTTCTTTGATTTATCTAATTTTCTGAAAACTGCAAAAGTTACAAATAATTCAAAAATGTATATGGTGTTGTAGTGCCACTAGTTCATTAATCGCGCCGTTTGGACGATACCAAGCAAATGTAAACGGGCGAGGAGAACCGTTGGACGCGTTCCGGGGGCGTAGTCGGCAGAGGGGGAGGGGAGGAGGGAGATGGGGGCGAAGTGGAGGTAGCGGGGTATGGGCGCGGCCAAGCTCAGGGTCGCAGTTAACTTGTCGCGTCATAGCTGCCACGCCGCCACGCCCTCACCTGTCTCGCCTCGCTGCGACCTCGGCCGATCCGTTTGATCCCCCAATACCCGAGTCGGCTCCGTCAGATCCCACCCGCTCTTATCCGTCCCAAGCCGATCCCGCCTGGTCCTACCTACTTCATCCTACCCCTGATGATATCCGGCTACGTGAATCCAGACTGACCCCAACCGAGCCCTGATCAACTCGCTGATCCTATCCGACCCCGGCTGACGCCACTTGATGCCACCGTCGTCATCCGATCTACCGCAGACCATAGTCGACCTCCCCAGCCCCCATCCGATCTGTTCCGACCACAGCGGAAGCTACCCAATTCCGGCCGTCCCCATAAAATGAATATCCAATCCCCCACTTTCTCTACACAGTCACACAGCTCTTTACCGAGCAAACGCTCCCATACACTTCTATTCTGCTCCAGTACACTCCGTAGACCATACTCATATATCCATAACACTAACACAATGGGGGGAAACTAGTCGGGAGTTTAGAGCTTTGCTAGAAGGAGGCACTGCCCCGCTAGAGGAGAAACCTGGAGAGGAAAAGCCCCGCAAACCCTGGGTCCCTTGCTCTCATGTTCCAGCGGGGGAGGAACAGCGCCACCTCTCGGGATATAACACGCATTACACTTACGAGATTATTGACTATAGTGGTTGACGCTCCGGAAACACTAAATTCTCACCTCTAAGTTAGGCCTATGCTCCTCTTTTCCGCACCCGGCTTCCCACATACCACTCGCAGGCTGTGTCGGTCCGTGCTTCATTTTATTAAGAAAAGAAAGTCAATTGCATAAACTACTTCAAATGAAACATTACAAAATTTTGATATATTGGTTGCTTTGTGTGATTTGATACTTTGTCAAAAATTTGATACTCTTATGACAGGATAAGAGAGAACGATCTGTCAATTCGATTTTCACGAAGTTGGTTCTGCCCGTTGTATGGCTGCTCCTCTGTCCATGTCTCTTCCCTGCCAGCGAGTGTCATGACTAGGGGGCGAATTTTAATGAAATGTGATTTTTTCTTTTCTCTTTACGAAAATGCTGTTTAAAATAGAAATTAATTTTATTTTATGACAAAAAGAAATAAGCCATTTTATGTCATTATTTTTTAATGCAATTTTCGCTGATTTCATCGATTTTAATATAATTTTAATAGGACTTACTTCAAATAATATTTACGGGATGCAACAAATGTTCTCCACAGAATTTCTTAGTAGCCTATTCAATTTTTTCGATTAGAAATTGTAATGTCAGCCGATGTGAGTATGTAATCTAAGGTTCCTGTGACGCCTATCAGCCCCATTGTCGATTCAGCCGATTTCGGGATAGGTAACTAAAGACAGATTTCCTGCAAAAGAACGGTTCAAACCAAAAGTTTGGAAGCTGAATTCACTTGGAACGAATAGAAGAAGATAGGATCAGAGGGAATAGATTCTCCCCGTGTACCTTCATTAAAAAAGTTTCCTGTTCTGACCGCACGACCGCTGAGAGATACGAGCGATTAACACTCGAGGTGAGGAAACGTTGATTATTTCTCCTTAGAGCGACTTCGATTCATTCGTATCTTTGATCATTTTCCTGAATCACAAAAGTGCGCGTTGTTTAAAATTAATTTCCTCGTGAATTTCCTAATTTTACATTTTTCTTCTAAACATCAAAACAAATATTTTACTTGGTAATTAGATCTCGATGAAGAAAATATTTGAGGTCGTTCCTGCCTTGCCTCCGTTGAGAATTCGCCGTTTTCTATCTGTCGCTGTCTGAAAAGAGTCTGCATCAGGCGGTTCCGCGTTGGACCGGTTCGCGTGGAAAATGGCCGCAGGGTAGGCTCGTAAAAACGCCGCTTAGGAAGCCCGCAGTAAGTGCCCCTACGTCACTCGTAATGCGCTGCGGGTGGCGAACATTACGGTACACGTTGTGCTAATACACGTAATTAAGTCCAATTCTGTACAGAGACGTTCATTTGAGTAATGGTTTGTTGCTACTGCGCAGGATTGGACTGAGGTTCGATTCTTAAATGATGAAAGTAGATAATTGCGCGTATTACTTTTTTGAAACCAAGAAGCAAAAATCAAATGATAATTTGGAGCACGTTTACTCCTAAAGTTTGATTAAAAAAATAATTTCCATAAAATTAGTAAAATTATAACAGGCAAAAAGATTTCAAAATTACTGATAATTACAGTAGTTTGTGAAAGATTCGAAACTCAACTATTACGTAGACAACGTGGAATCCAATTTTTACAATGACTCAAATTACATATCCCTGCGACTGTTTTGTTGTAAATGTAAAAGAAATTTAAATTCTATTACCAAATTCGAAGAGTTCTTTGGAGTTCTTTGTGGATCTTCGACACTACGTAATTTAAAAAAACCATTTATTTCCAGATCAAGAGTTAAACAAGTAATTAATAAATGAATATACAAAATTTAAAATGATAATAAAAGCAAGAACATAACTTCAAACGCGTTTAAACACCAACTTAGAGGCTTCTAATAAGTACGATTTAACGTCTATCAATATTATAGAGTAGACTGATTTGTGAATTCCGAGTATATGCCAGTTTATTAGCATTTAAATGTGTTTTAATTAGTGCATTATTTAACGATATGTAAATAATAATATTTTACGTAAATTTCGGAAAGTTTCACGTTATTGACCCCCTGTACTGTGAATTTCAGAAACTCTAAAGAGCTAAACCACCAAAATAGAAATATAGGGTCCAGAAACCTCTTATTTTGTAATTCCCGGTCTACTGAATTCTTAGTAGAATACTCTACAAAATTCTCTATTTTTCGTCTTAAATGTATTTTGATTCACCTCTGAAGAATAATTCCCTAACCGGTTAGCTCAAAGTTGTGAAATGCCATCTCTCTTCAGGAAGGAACATAGATTGATTTTGGAAGAACGATTCCAAATAGCCCAACGGAACGACCAAAACCAGCTACTTACAATCAGTCTTAGAAATGACGCCAAAAAATTATGTAATGAAGGCTTATTTGCCGCCATGCGTTAAAGCGCCTGAATTGCTCCTGGCGGTGAGTGTGTGTGTGTGTGTGTGTGGGGGGGGGGGGCTGAGCTGCGCGTGCGCAGTCCGTGCGTTTGCGCAGAGCGCGGCAGGCGAGGCCGGCGCCGCCTCCGCGCCCACGCGCGCCCGCACCCGCAGACGCTCCCTCCACCGTTGCCACACCGCGCAGCTCCGTTTGCAGCCATTTGCCTCGGAATTAAAAGATTGGCCGTACACCAAAACATACGGTAATATTCCTAGAAAATATCTTGTTAAATTTATTATGATATACAAGATGATGAGGCCTTAGTGTACACGAAAAAAAGTACAGCGCTCTTGACTTACAAAAAACATTTTGATGGACTGAAATCATATCTGTTTCTATTTTTAATATTTTGATATGGTAATACTGACTGCCAAGTGAATTCGGATCAATTAATTAAAAAATTCAATGTAAAAAGGTTGTGTAATTTCTGGATAAAAATAAAATATATTCCTTCCTTTTTTCATTCTTTTTTCCTTTTTTAATTTTTCGCCTTACGAAGTACCTTTATAAGAAGAGAAGATTATGTATTCGTGCGCAGGAAAACGGCGATTTTTAAAATTTCATTGTACACCTTTAATTCTATTGTGCGAGGGAACAGTGATTGAAACAGGGGGCAAGTTCTATGCTGCACGTGTGTTTGTGTGTGTAAAGGAAGACGAGGGATCAAGGACGAGATTGCGAAGATTGCGCTCAGTGCGTGACCCGTTTGTTAGCGAACTACTCCGGCATTTATTAATAACAAAATGTCATGATATTGATGTGTAAAACATTTCAAAACTATCAATCAGAGCAGCCAGCAGCTAGAATTCTCCACCACACAGTCACTGAATTTTATTCTTGCCACTGTGCTAATGTAATTCTGCTACTGAGCTAGCTGAGTGAGTGAAAACCTTGGATTATGCTACCTGGTTAACCTGTAGACACGGTTAACCGTGACTCGGATATCACGAGTAAGCTCTATTTTTGTTTTGGGAAAGAAATTATAAAATAAAATAATAGGGGAAAGTTAAGCCTGAGTAATTACATTTTTTTAAAGAAGTATGAAAAACGTGTGCAATTACTTATATTATGTTGAGTTTCACGCAAAAAATAATTTCTAACTAATCCGAACAATGGCACATATTGTTAAACGACAATTGGGAAAGGCTCTCATGATGTCTGGCAACCATTCTTTGGGGCTGGTGATTTTATCTCCTCTTACGTCATAATTGCCTCATTGGAAAGAAGGAACATTCATTGTTTAATGACTTCTCAGATGGAGAACGTGTGTTATTTACATACGCTATTCCGAGAAACTTGAAAGACTTCCTGGACAGTTCTTTTTTGAAAAATATTTCTCGGTTATTTATAGTAGTTTAATAAAATAAAAAAACAATATGGCGATGAAATGTCAGGTTTAATGTGATGGATGAGTAAATGCATTTTTTTTATAATTTGCAATTTTCATTATTGCCTTTCAGATTTTTATTGTAGTTTATAATCCATTCTCCCTAGTCTCGAAAAAACGTAAACTAATTCTAAAAGGTAACACGTTAGATAAGTTTGTCCAACAGTATCTTGAAAATCAATTTGAAAAATGATAGAAAAAAATTTACTTTTTAACCTACTTTAATTCTCCCTATTAGTAATGTGATAATTAAAGGATAGAAGTGTTCCAACAAAATGCAGACCCCTATTAAAAGTATGCGAAGTTTGCAAATAACAACACGACCGTTAAAGGAAATTTAGTCTACGCGCTTATTTCATTCAATTTTGAGCCGTACAACAATTTATAGAAGTATTTTCAGCTGTTTTAGTTTCTACATGAGCATTTTTCATTTTCCCTGCACATTGCACCCTATATTATTATAAGACTACAAGCAAATTTCATATTTATAGTGTAAAGGAAAACGGCTGATTCATACAATGTTTAATACGTCTTCGACACAAAATCTCGAAAGTTTGATACTCTGGAAATAAAATTACCCCCAATATGACATTTAAGTCGAAAAATTTGGAGTTTTGTGGATTGTGCTACGAAGAAATCAGCATGCGTGTAGACAATCCGCATCACACACTACGCTTCAGCGCACGTCGACTTCATGCGGAAATCGAAATCGTTTCGTCCCACGTCTATAAACCCTAAGAGGGGTGAAAGCTATTTTTCTGAGACCGTAATACACAAAGTGAGATTTTTTCAACTTTCCGTTATGGTTTTAGAGATTGGGCGTATTTTGTGTATGAGTATTTTCACTTCGTAAAATAGTTTGTAAGCGTTGTGCAGAATTTATGCAGAAACGTATGTAAAATTAAATTGACTTTTAGGTATTTTGTGCAATCAATGGCCCGAATCAAAGTATTTCTACTTTTCAATAAACATTTAGCAATAATTTAATATTTACCCACGCCCAGTATCAGGGCTAAACTGTGGCAATGCTCAGTTCAGTGAGGAAAGTTCAACGTCGGTTTCCAGTGTTACGTTATTTTTCACTTAAAAAAAATACTGAGTGAAGTGTTCGCACCTATTAAAGAGACATCCCGTTTTATTGCACGTTTTATACAAATATCACATTGAATATCATTTATTATGACATACAGTCATAAAAAAAGAACTAGTACTGTTTAAACTTTCGTCACATTTGTGATCCGCGTTCAATACTTGTCAAACTTCCTCATCGTTGGCACACACGAAAATCACAACACCATTCCAGATAAAATTATTCTCGATAATGTTGCCACCACAAAGAAGTATTATCGAATATTCTCGTTATCGCGACCACAACGAGAATTTTTCTCGAGCACATGGACGCAAGAATTCATTGATTACAATGCGACCATAAAAAAGAGATTTTTTCTCGACAACGCAGCAACTACAGAAAATTATTTTAAACAGCAGGACATGTAAGGATTATCGTCAACGCGTCAACCACTGACAATTGCTCTCGAAAACGCTGCCGCGAGTGATAAGTACTCTTGATAGCACGACCACCAGCGAGGCAAACCTGAACAACGCGGGCACAAACGAGAATTATTCTCGAGAATGTGGCCTCCAGCGAGAAATCCTCTCGACTGCGCGCCTGAAGCAGCCTCGTCCATGCGTCGGTCATTTGGTGACGTAGCCTCACCTTGCTGTTGGGCGTGGGCACCGCCGGAGCACAGAAGCAGCGCAGCGACGGTGGCGAGGGCGGCGGCGGCGGCGACTCGGCAGAGCATGATGGTGGCGGTGGCGGTGAAAGACTGAACTGGCGGCGCCGCGCCCGCGCCGCCTTATATGCTCCCCCACTCTGCGCGGGCTGGGCAAGGCGACCGCCGCCGTCGCCGCCGCTGCCGGGGTTCGCCGTCTATTCGCGCGTTGGAGTCTCCAGCCGGTTCGTGGAATCGCACATCACGAAGCTTCGCGTTCCATGTCCGGGAGGTGTGGGGACAAGCGTTTGACAATACATCGTCGGTGCACGAGAAAAATGACACATCGATCTGGTGCAGACTCACGGGTAGCGTACCATTGTATAAGCTGCGTCGCTGACCGGGAGGTCCTAGGATTCGAGCCCTGACAGTGGTTGTCTTTCGACACTAACTTGATAGCTAGGTCGAAATCAGTGGCTGTCAGGAGAAGAATTCTACCAGCCGGCTATTATTATCGGTAGTTTTCCGTGGACTCTCTATTGGTAGTTTTCCGTGGACTCTGCTATTGATAGCAGGCGAATGTCGAAGCAGTATCTATCCTACCAAACGGGCCAATGACCGCGAACGATTTTCGTTTCTTTTCTTTTTCTTGACCTATTCTCTCTCCTTATCACTCATTTACACGCACATGCACTACACATAAATACATACGTTCATGCACATGTCGGGAGACCGGTCGAGGGCTGCGAGCTTGTATCGTCTGGGGTGGTGCCCACTGAAGAAGATTCCTGGAGAAGGAAATCCCCTCACAAGCTGACGTGAAGGTCTACTCTGGATCTCATTATTAAGCGGTGCAGGAACACTTCCACCTTCTGGGATAGAATATTCCCAACACTAATGAAACTAATGACCGTAGTAGTTGACGAGCCTGGAATCAATCAAACATTACATTGAAGACATTTCGTTTGTTTTGGATAAGTATGCATGTATAAAATGTCAATTCTGTCACGAATAAGGGACCGAATTTATAAACTTCTTCTTCTACTTCTTAGTATGCAATAGACCTGTTCTATTCCCTAGATTTAAAAACTTTCGTGCCATCGTCGCCTCGGTCTTCCGGAATATCTTCTTCCCACACGTCACTTCTCTGGAGACCCTTCATTCATTCTATTAATGAGTTGATTCCATTCTCTTCTACGTGATATTATCCATTCGGAAATGTGACTAATTGCACATGTTGTTTTGTTATCATTTCTTTCTTTAAACTTTAAGAACGTTTTGTTTAATAGTTTCCTGAACACACGCATTTCTGCCACTTAGCTGACTGCAGCTTTTATTAAATTGATGAAGGAGCCATTGTAGGTCATCTTCATTTTCGGTTACCAGTACTACATTGTCCACAAACATATTATTTACATATATTTTATTTAAATACAAATTACAAATTATAGTGACAATTATAACAAATTATAATTACAAATTCTAGTGACTTTTCTATCAGCTGTCTATGTATATTGCATCGTTATAGGATCTTCCCCTCCTGAAACTCTATTGATGATCTTCCCACTCTATCAGGCTGCGCAGCTCGTCACTAATTTGAGTGTGGAACTTAGGAGATTTATTCCTCTGTAATTATCGGGATTAAGTTGGTCTCCGTCTTGAATAACGGTATGAGGATACTCGTCTTCCAGTCCTTGAGTATCTTACGATTGTGCAAGATCTTCTTCATTAATTTAGTTATTTCTTCAGTTAATGTGTCTCCATACTTTAGGAACACATTGTATACACCATCCTCCCCAGGTAATTTATCATTTTTCAATTTCTTAATTATCTCCTTCACATGTCCTGATATAGTGCATTCTGTATTCACGTTTCCCGTTTCTGCAAGGTCTATTACATTTCCAACAAATTTATGATCTGATTGTCTAAATCAGAAAAGGCTTTATGTCGTTTAATTGTTGCAATATTTGCACAACTCGAAAAATGAAATTTTGAAATAAAAGTGTTTAAAGACTACATTGGCGGTTGAAGTATTATACTCGTAACAATTTTAATTATACAATAAATATTAATCAACAGCTGCATAGGAGATACATTAGTAACTATTATTTATAAAAAATATAAAATAACAATCGAAACGCAAAATGTGTTTTTATCAAATTGTCAGTGATCAATCCATATAAACGATGTGTTTTCCCACTTTTACTCACTCAAATAACTGTTTATTACCTATTAGAGCTATCAAGCACGTCGAAAAATCATGTGGTTCTCATCGACCAAAGTTCGTCGCCAGCGTACAAGGACCGGACAGTTTCTCTGCGAGACATGCAAACGCACGTGAATTCGTGTTTGTTGGTGCTTTTAAACCGGTTCCTCCGCATTGACAATCCCGCCTCTGAGAATCTTCTCTTTCCTGGCTTTGTTTGTTCGAATTGCTTTAACAACGCTTTCTTTTTTGTTTACGTCATTATTGTTTCGGTATTCGTTAGGTTCAGCTCACTTTGTCCTTGACTCCTGTTAAAACTTATTACATCTAATCATGATAATCGTTATGTTATCGTAACTATATTTCGGTGATCGTAAAGCATTAACATAATTTTGGTGATCGTAAACCATTAAGAATGAATCATAATTCAAAGTTCTTGAAAATAACAATGCACTTTTATCCACCCATTCTATTATTATCCGCCTCCAAGTGACTTAGTCGGTGGTTCGCTTGAAGTTTCCGCCTACTCGGACATTATTCCCCTTTGTTCTGCAAAGATGATTCAACCAGGACCCTCTTCCCCTCGCGGGAACGATTGCCAAGTTCGTGGCGCTCGCAACGCCGCCTCGCAGCGCCTCGCAGATGCGCCTCTTCCGCGAAGGAATCCGGTGAGGAAATCCGCCGAGGAGGGCGTTACGTCGCACAGTGGCACCGAATGCGGGAGAAGAATCCGGGATCAAACATGGACAAATAACTTATCAAAAAGTTGAATTAATTTAAAAATCTGTCACGTTTTTATCAACTTTCTTTTTATCCGTTGAGCGAATGCTAAGATGGCCCCTCCTGTTGCTTCTGGAAATAAATGTACGTAGCTTCTCTATGCCCCCGTTTTGTTGAACTGTCCTTTTGCTAGATGGAGGTGGAGAAGAGCGGGAGATGTAGGTTGCTACTTTGTTGGCAAAAATATAAAATCAAATTTACAGTGTACCGATGAAAATCGTTTCTGCAATTAATTTCCTGTCAACGTACCTTTGTTGGTATTTTTATTCATAACGAAGTGTAGTAAAAGAGTGGGGGAGAGATTATGGTGTTGTAGGAAACGTGTGCAGATTATTATTCTTCCCTATACGGCACATACAAATAAAATTTATATTAAAAATAATTTAATAAATATAAACAAGTTTAAAAAGCTATAAAAAATTATGTAACACTGAAAAATAACAAATAGTAATTTCCAATATATAATTTGAAACTGAACAAATGGACTCGATATTAAAATGATAAACATATGCTTATTTTCAACATTTGAACAGTTTTTGAAGTTCTCTTCAGGAACTACATAAAAAGAGCATCGTGAAAACAGAAAAGTCTATCCATTTCCTTATAAGAGTTACTAGAACCTTAGAGTTCACATAATACATATTCTTTTCTTCACTATTATGAATATCAGTTAGCTATTTTTCGCAAAATAATTAGTTACATTTAAGTAAAAAATTATAGTATATTGAAATTTTTACAAATGAATATAGCGTTGTAGGATATTTGTATGTAACAAAATCGAAAGTATCCGAAAATAATTAAAAGTTGTTAACATCGTAGACAAAGGTTGACATATCGCGTCCTATGTGGAGGGAGAGACTCATTACATTGTGAAAATTGCAATGAAATTGCGTCTTCTAAGCCAATGCTTTTAGGGCCTAGGACTTCGATAAGCATGTCCAAGATAACGATGAAGCTCCAATCTTCGGCCTAAGCAATTAACATGTAACAACCTTCAATCTACAACGCATGATTTCCAACACATTTTATACAAAAATACTTCGTTCTCCTATCTGGAATTCTGCTTTGGTTCTCCGATCTCGCGACGTACAGAGTAGACTATTTCCGAAAGGGAGTCGTGGTGTAGCACAATTATTTATTCTACTAGTGAATGGGAATAGAATATTGATTGTTGGGAGAAATCTAGAAAAAAATGCTCTGGCGAATGCTTACTAAAAGCCGAGACGATATGGATTTGGAAAATTTGTTTACCTGCTCTCAAGGAAATTTCCAATATAAATTAAGAAATGGGGTCAACTTAACCTTTCTGTATATTATACGGTAAGAAAATATGACAGTTTTCACTAAATTATATGAAATATTAACTAATATAAATTATATGAAATGTGAAGCTAAATTAAATGAAAAATAAAAGTATTTTTTTAAACGAATAGGGCGGCCAAATACGCCCGAGCATCTGGATGTGGTTTTCAAACTTACAGGTTCGAAGATTCGTCACCTCCCGAATCCTAGGTGCTCGCAGTCATATGCAATGGCAATGTTTTCACTGAGTCATCACAGCCCGTAGCTAGGTTAAGAAGGATAGCATTTTTTTCATTCAGTGAAAAGTACAATTATAACTCCCAAGGATCATGAAAGAAGATACAGTTTCTAGTAAAAGAAAATACTGTTGTTCAGCGCGAGGTTGCACGGCGTGTCGTTAAGAGGGCAAGGTCACGCGGGAGTTGGGCCAAGCGCATATAACTGTACTGCGCAGCTAACCTGAGAGAGAAAAGCGTGGTAAGGAAAATAGACAGCGATTTAATTAATTTGTTTTTCTATCTCTCCTGCCAATTTGTTGCTTTGATCTCCTCTAATTCACGATTAATATATAACTGACACGTTAGGTCGAATAACCAGCCTATGCTAGCATATTTGCGAATGTTTTTCGAGGAAAATGGAATTTGAAGTTTTGTCTATATCTTTGTACGAACAGTACGTGATAATATACATAATATATTCACGGGAAAACATTATTCGGCCCACACGCTGCAATTGTCGAGAAAAGTATTTCGAATAGTCTTTAAAAGAATCAGTTAGGATTGAAAAATTCTGTTAGTTTTATTTAATGTGGAGTAAAATTCAACTAGCAGGAGGTCATTTTAGTAAGCGGTAATCACTGTTTATTGAAAGGAAACAAACAAGTACTCACTAAAAACTGCACTAGGTCAAAGATATTATACTGTACTGGACAAGTTCAGGAAAGTACAGTATTGTAAAACTGTACTTACTGTAGAAAATACTAAAGGAGTGTTCTGATGAAAAGTTTTCGTTAAAAGTAGGTAATGCAGTGAAACATGTATTTCAATTATAATATCGGGAGCTTACTTACAGCATTCTTGATGCTTTTATTGTGTATTTTCATACAGCTCTGTTATTTGCCTGGTATTGACGAAAGAAAAGAAACCGGGAGAGGTGGTTCAACTTACTGCAGAGCCTCTGACCAGGAAGTCCTAGGTTCGAGTCCCGACAGTGGTAGAATTTTCAACACTAGATCCATAACTGGGTCAAATTCAGCCGCTGTCTATAGACGTCTAGCGGCTGGTTGCACAAATCGGTAGTTTTCCGTGGTTTCTCCGATCAACATCAGGCAGTGCTTGAGAACAGTAGGGCCCACAAACCGCGCGCAATGCTTCCTTCCTCTTCCTTGTCCTGTCGTCATCCCTTACTTACACGTACACTAACATACGAGTATATTACACTACCATGCATGTCGGGAGCTTAGAGCGTGTCCCGGCTGGAGCAGTTCACTCTGGTGGGAGGTAGCTGGTTGGGGAAAACCCTGCTAGCTTACGGGAAGGTCGGCGCCTGATCTCACCATCCAGCGGGGGAAGATAACCGCCATCTCCATAGGGAAAAACATACCCTTCGGGACTCATGGCCTTAGCAGTTGATGCGCCCGGAATCACCAATCCATCACAGAACCCACGGAAAACTCACTACCGATGAAATCATCGGTCGCAAGTATGTCGTCTAGACAGCGGACGAATTCGACCTAGCCGTGTAGTGTCGAAAATATATCACCGTCGTGATTCTAACCCCAGAACCTCCCGATCGAAGGTGCTACACTGGCAAGAGTACTAAGCCATCTCAGCCGGAAAGAGGGAATTGGTGGAAGGTTCGAGAGGGTAGGAGGTCGCGTCTCCTGCTTGCATATACAGGCCCCATCGTCTGACTGGCTTTTTATGCTGTTGCTAGAAGTCACGTCTTCAATACGGCACGATATATCGTCATTAAATTTCCATTTTCATCGGATTGGTCAAGGTATGTTAACATTTGCCTCAAAAGTTTGTTTTATAAACAATATTTATTCAAAATTAAGTGAAAAAGCACAATTTACGTAATGATGCGTGATGTAAAAACTGAAGTGGCTAAAATATGTCAAGTATTCGTTGCACCAAGCAAGTCAAAAGGGATGGGGATAAATTTGAAATATTAATCCACTCTCTAAGATATCAGCTACCAAACTAGCTACGTATTCTCCAAATCTTGCCAAATGTTACGGACTTCGCTTTTCGTATATTAAAATATGCTTACGAATTTCATTCTACTCATTCACAAATTATTTGGTTTTGCGTCTTTATCTATTTGTAGAAATTAACTGTGTTTACTTCTTGATAATGATACGTTGGGTGAACATTTGGAATATAGCGCAGCGAAAGCAAACTTAATGAAATGTGTTTCATTATGATCTGAGAGTCTTCCTGTATGGTTCTGAACAGTTAGTTCGTTAAACGCTATACTTTTTAAGTCTTTTTTTTTATTGAACCAGATGTTCTGGAGAATATTTCGGTAGAGAGAAAACGATAAAAAAAAGTACATGAAATAGAAGGGTAACGTACGAGAGGCTATAACATTATGTAGTAACTTAAATTATGTATGTGTTTAGTCGAAATAATTTAACTTTAAGAAGACAATGAAATGTTTTATGATTGTAATGAGTTACAGGGTATTTTATATTTAAATAAAAGTCTGAGGATTGTTTAAATTACCTTACGTCATTCCTTGTCAGTATTCTTTCTCATCACAATGGCCTCTATTTTAAGTTCAAATTCCCAACTCAACCATTCGTTTGCTGTTCAACTCAACCATTCGTTCAATCATTCGTTCGCTGTGAGAAATTTATATCGTAAATAAACGTGTTCCCGCGTGACGTAAAAGATGCCGTGCCGTTGTTCGTAATCAGGGGATGTTGCCACTTTAAACCGTTGTAAGGGATTATTTGATAAAAAGATCAATCATTTACAACCAGTTACATATGGTATTGAGAAATATCTGTAAATGATCTCGTTATTTTTTTAATTTATTTATTTTCTTTTGGATAGAACAATACAAAGATCAGTGTTAATACACTCTACATTTATTATAGTTTCTTATATCTACTTACAATTTACTTACAATAATCTTACAAATAATCTTAAAATACAACTTACATTAGTAGGGTGGTAGAGGTATTTTTGTACAATATCTCTACTTTGGGTCGAGATCTGAGAATTTATTTAGGAATGTACGGAAAGGAAATTTATTCTTAATGCGGGTTCTGTGAGTTGGGTTTTGGCAGTCTTAGCGGGGTTAGTTTAGGTATATTTGGTATGTTTTGAAAGAAGTGGGTGGATAAAAAAATAATGTGGTTGGTTATCGGTTCTATAGATGATCTGGTATGGTTTTTGTTATTAAGGTGCGCGCATGCTCCTGAGGAGGCTGTTCGTTTGAGACTGCTTTGCTTCCCTGCGAGGCACGTCCCTGTGATGGGCGCAGGGAAGCATTTGAAGTTGGCCGGGCGCAGTGAGGGCTTGCCAGGGCGGGTGAGTCTCCGCTCGTATTCCGGAGACTACGGAGCCACGGGCTATGGAGCTACGGTACATACGGAGCCACGGGCGCCTAAGCAGTCTGGTTTTGGATTGCGCTCCTGTTTATAGTTGTTATTGTAATTCTGTCTAGGCAGAGTGTGATCGCTAACTGGATATTCTATTTGGGCGTTGGTGACCACGGCTAAGAACTGTTAATTCTCCTGTTGTCGACAACAGTGCTATGACTAGTGAACATCTTCTGGTTAAATGGGACGAAGCATTGTTATCGGTACGAGCTGCAACTCTGAAATGTATCAAGTGCGCAATAAAATTTGCTGTTTATTCTTTCGTGTATTTTTTTTGTGTACATAACAATCCCAGTTCTTTCTTCAGTGTCGATTTACAGTATTTCTTCTTCCTCCACAGAAGTTAATAATAATCCTGATACACTAGCTTGGACTACAATATAATAATTATAATAACTATAATAATTTGTTTTTTTCTCCCTTTCAAAATTCAAAATTTATTGCTTATTTATCCTTGAAAATAGATTATATTACATGGGAGTTTTTTTGTTTTTTTTTCTCCCTTTCAAAATTCAAAATTTAAGTAGTATATGACTTAGTGTAGGGATCACAGAATTTTGAAAATGTGCACACAATTCACTTTTCCCCAGAGCACGTCATACGCAGTTTTTAACTGTTTTTTTACGTAAAATAAATAAATAAATAAATAAATAAATAAATAAATAAATAAATAAATAAATAAATAAATAAATAAATAAATAAATAAATAAATAAATAAATAAATAAATAAATAAATAAATAAATAAATAAATAAATAAATCCGATGCCAGCAGGCTCAGAGAGTCGGAGAACTCAGAAGAAAGATATCCCAAAAAATAATGGCAGGTCCCAAACGACCACATTTTATAGAATTCGTCACTACCTTCCTTGTAGGGACAGGAAACCCAGAATTTTAGGGGCGCATAGAATTCGGCATGAGAACTATAGTAACATGTGTTCTGCGTGTTGTGGGTACGCACCTGCAATTTTCCTTTCATTCTATTTCTGTGAATTTCTACATTTTTCACCTTAAATGTTTGATGCGCGACTAGGGCAACACTCTTCAGTAGCTTTTGGCGATGGTGTCTTACACAGGCGTGCACAGCGGAAAACAAGAGGGAGGGGGTGGCTTTTCAGGGGGAAAGACTCGAAAAAACGGGGAGAAATTGATTTTTCCTAACTCGCGCCATTTTATTCTCTGTCTTTTTCTGAACATGCCGATATATAGTTTATTCATGTTTTACTACGTTTTACTCCCTAAAGTAGTCCCTAAAGTCCCTAGTATTTAATGGAATTAGTCAGGGCGTATAAAAAGTGGACGCAACCCTTGAAGGAATGTAGAATGGAAAAAGTAATATTTTTAGATATTTGCAAAGTTCAAGATATTGGTTGCAATTCATGTCTGCACTGTTAGTTTACATCTGGCGTGTTTACTTTGTTTATTCTAAATTAAACACTTATTGTTGTGAATAAGAGTGGAAGTAGTTGCATAGTTCTAGTTTTGTTGTTGTAAGTAATTATATAAACGTAATTGAATTGAATAAGAATAGAAGTAAAGTATTGTTGTGTACATAAAACGCCTATTATAGTGATGAAATAATTAGGAATGTCTGATGGAAAAAAACCAAATTTATCCTCCAACACATTGCCAAACAACGTGCAAGCAAGTGCAAAAAAAAAACAAACAAAAAAACAATGATGATGAACAAAAACAGAAGAAGAATCAGGAAGCTACAAGAAAGAAAGCAATGAGATTCCAGACGACCCAGAATATGGAACAGAAATGCACTGAGTGATTGAGTACACGCAAAATTTAGCACCGAAACTTTGAAGTCAATTTACTAATTCTTGTTCTTTTAACTTTCAGAACATGTATCTCAAGTTAAAAATAGTATAAAATGCTTACTTTTTACAGCACTATCTAAAAAGTTTGAAAAGCCATAACCAGCAATCGAACTGCCAAAAAGGCCAGTCACTTAAATGTCAAAAATATAACTAAAAAACGTGTAATTTTGTCATAATTTAATAACAATTTCTGTTAAAAAACGAATTATTGTGTATCAGATTTTTAGGTGATTTACAATTACAATTAAATGTTACAATTACATTTAAATGTTAAATATTAAAAACTCAACCCTGTAAGTAAAATAGATTTTTAGGTATGTACCTAAAAATCATAAAATTAACATGGGGAAGGTAGGAATTTGCTTCTCACCTTAACTACCTTTCTGGGTCCCTTTTTCAATTACCTTTTTTATTTACAAATAAATTATTTTGGTAGAGAATGAACAAAATACTCGACAATGAAAATGAAACTATAACTTGAATGATACAATTATTAAATACAATTAATTTCATATAAAATCGTTCACACGGTTGCCAGATGAGTTGGAGAGACTCTTACCCAAATGTATAACAAGTTCCCAAATCGCTACGTTAAAACTGGGTAAAGTGAGGGATTGAAAGTATTGAAGCAAATAAAATGTGATAAAACGTCACGCTAAGACCCCCTTTCAAAATTTTTAGGATGGCCTCGGCCCCCTGCCGTCCCTTTGCGCACGCCTGTGTTGTCTTATGAATAATACAAAACAGTCATCTTTCCCTAGCGTGTTTTCGTATAGTGAGGGAATAAGTAGATGTTTGGATTCGTATTCGCGTTTTGAGGAGTCAGCTTCGAATGAAGGACGAGAGAGAGGGGGGCTGGGGGGGCGTTGACACTGACTCAGCCTCCGCCCCCGCGCACATAGTGACGTCATGGCGCCGGCGACCCCCACTGACGCCCACTTGGCACTTCCAAGCAGATTAGCTGCTCCGACCTTCTACCCTCTCTCTCTCTCTCTTACACACACACACACACACACTCAGTCTTTCAATCTCTGTCGTTATCTGTAGGATCATTATGTCTTTCTCTGTGTCTGTCCTTTCTATTCTTGTCTTCTTCTGCGCTCTGTCTGTCTCGCCGTCTCTCTCTCCGTGTGTCATCTCTCTCCCTCACATGCGCTCTGTTTCTACTCTCTCTCTCTCTCTCTCTCTCTCTCTCCCTCCCTCTTTCTCTCTGACTCATCTCCTGTCGCTATTACTCCCCCGCCTGGTATATGATTTCTTTGTCCTGAAATCATCCTCCATCATCAAAATTAAACTTGGACACAACGACTTTCACCCCTGATATCCTACATTCTAGGTTTCCATTCTATTGGCGACGAAGTTACCAGATAACATTGATGGACTCCTTGTTGACTACACATTCGATAATAGAATTGTGAAACTGTATACGTGAAAATATGAGATTATATCTAGTAATAAAAAACTATTTTCTCTGTCGAACGTTATCCTGAGAAGTGGCAGGCTTCCAAATCGGCTTGCTGGTGAAGTGATGTAAAATTAATGAACTCTAGATAGTTTCTCCAGAACAGGTTCCTTGATGCTATTGTTATGCTCCAAGTACTTTTTGAGATGATTGACGTAATTTTTTGATACATTAATTTGCGTACAATAGCCATTGTTGTGAATTTGCTCCTCCAAAATGTTAATTACAAATATTTACATGTGTTTTTAGAATGACCAGAGATTTTTCATGAAAATAATTGAAAATCATAACTTTGTGTTAAATATTTTAATTTTTTTATATGACGCGAGGTTAAATATTGCCATGAAAGTTACAAATTCAATATAATTGAAAGTATAATAGCAAAACCTTTGGAATTATTTTCCGTTCTAGTGTGCTCCGTAAAGAGAATGTTACATAACGCTTCCATAAATATGCCTATATTTTCGCAGGAAAAATTGTCAGGTTCTCTGAACTCGAAAAAGTTATTTTTCTCAAACTCACTACATTTCTTCTGGCTTCTTCGTACTACTGCAATATCAAAGGTTGATATGTTCTTTCTTAAGGAAATATATTATTCAAAATTAGACCTTGAAATAATGTCATGTAAAACGTTTTCAATCAATGTGAGTAGTTTTCGGGTAATTTTGCGTGATATAAAGGCAATTTTCAAAACAAGATTTGTCTCAAAACTATTCAATGTTTTTTCGTTAAATGTTTTGAATTACCAAAGCTAAACGCACTAAATAACATAACATATTAATTTGATATAACGTTTGAATTTCTCAAAAATTACAGCAATGAATTTTCAAGAAACATTTATATTGTGAAACAGCCACAAGTAATGCGAATAAATGAGTGGTTTATTAGCACCATTAATCCTTTAATTTTAATTCTAACCACTTTTTTGAGGAGAGTTTTGAATTTGTTTCCTTTTACATTTGATTGAAAATTCGTTGATGTAAGGGTGACGTCTCATCGAAATGAGACGTCACCCTTACATCAACGAAATCGAAATTAGTCATAATATTCTACGGAAAATAAAAATGAAATCGCACTAGGTTGAGCAAACCCAGCCGCGAATATGAAACGGTCGTCCTGCGTTACTCCCATTTTCGAGACGTGTGGATGGCCTTTTCACACTCAGCGACCTTCAACGACTCGCATTTCAAAGTTCACTTTCTACTAACTCTTCACAAGAAGAAAGTAGCAAATCTGGAAGGAAAACTCCTTCTTTAAAAAAATTATTTCTGCCTTTTAGAGAGTTAATCGCGTTTTACTAAATAAGTATAGTAAGAAATCTTATTACGAGACTGTATAATTATCAAGTTTGATAGCAAATCGACTTTTTCCGTGAGATATTAAGTTAAGAATATCGTTCAAAATTTCCTCTATTTAATACAAATTTCAAAGTACTATAATTTTCCTTCGAATTTTACTCTTTACTTTGCAAAAGATGACTGACTGACGTAATGTTGACAGTAGGTGTTGACGATAGGGGACCACGGAGTAGTTCTAATGTTACTTTCAATACGAAACGGCTTATTGTTGTTAATAGTGGATGATGAGTTAGTAGAACACTTGTTTCTAATGACTCTAGTCTCAGATTCATATTTGACTTTAGGTAACTGAAGTGAATAAAATCATTTTTCTCTTTATCTTTAAGGAATTAACATTTTAATATGTAATCTGATTTTTTAGGAGATATGATGAAGTAAACAGCGGTGTACAGAGATCACTTAAATGGAGTTTTAGTTGGTACTGATTTTAGTGGTAATGAATGAGATTTGAGCGAGTGTCGTCTGATAACTGATTTAATGTGGTTTAAGACAGTCTTCAGGACTCTTAATTTTATTCTGTTTGATATTATAATGTTTAATAGAAATAAATTCTTTGTACATTTGGCAATAATTCTGTTGCTTTAGGTATTACGTCATGATACTGATAATTGTTTTTTTTATAAATTTATTTATATCTGCTCGACCAGATGGTCCTACAGAGTTGTGAATACAGATACACAAATAATTCTTGGAAAACTTCCTAAGTTGATTGTCTTATTGAGGTGTTAAACCACAAAGAAAGACATAAATTTTATGTTTTATAGTGAGGTGAGAAAGGAAGATAGTTTGAGTTTGATATTGTTAAGGTTAGGAGGGGGTGTTAAATAAAATATTATGAGAGGACATGTGGGGAGATTTGAATTGGGGGGTCTGAAAATATCTTTTGGAAAACGAGATTTTATTCTGTTCGGAGTATTGGCTTGTTGGCCAAGGTGAAAAAAGGAAGTGCTTGGGCAAGATGGAAGAAGTGTATAAGATTTAGAGGATAAGCTTATTAAATAGTCTGAAATGTAAGGCATTTGAAGTTCACGATGAATTTGACTGTTAGGAATGAACCAGGGTGCGTTAAGAAGTCTGCGAAGGCATTTATTTTGAAAAACTTGAATTTTGTTAGTATTGCTAGGAGCAGTGTTTAACCAGGCAGGGCATGCATATGTTAGTGTGAAAATAAAATAAAAATAATAATGACTTTATTTATGTGGCGAGACTCGGGCCATCAGGCCCGCTCTTCCGCCTAACCACGTAATACATAAATTTATAGATACGAATTGAGATACATTTAGTAAATAAAAACAAATAAATAATAATATTTAGTAATAAGTAAATAATTCAGCGTACATATGTCATGCCCCTGGGCTCACAAACGCGACAAGAATACAACGTCCCAGCATTTGCCTTAAGCGACCGGGGAAAACCAGGGAAAACAAAGGCAGTGTGCATGCTCTTCAATATTGAGCAACAAAATAATATATTTAAGATAATTTTAAAAACAAACATTACTGACTCTGGATAACTCTAAAGGCGTGCCCGAATATAAATTCTGAGAGAAATTAATTTAGTAATACGTATCAAATGTTAACAAAAAATCTCAAATACATTCATGAGTCATAAAAAACAATATGAGAATGCACACAACCACCCGGCCAGGACGACGGCTTAGGGCCGATTTTAGGTTTCAACATCATGTACTAAGGGAAAAGACGCATTCAGTCAGAGCCATGACAAAATTAAACAATAATGAAGTAGACGTTACTAGAACATAATACAAAAAACCTTCTAACCCTATAATATACTTAATTTAGACTAATTATACTATTGTTAACTAAATTAAGAACTAACTTAAGAAAACAAAGAAAAGAACAAAACTATTAAAAAGCCCACACTGTCAAAAGGATTACATTTAACTTACAATTTTGAGCTCACTTAAAAACTAACTTAAGAAAATACAAGAAATGGAGAAAAACTGTTAAAAAAGCGATATAAAATATTACATTTACCTTACAATTTTAAACACATTTAGTACACACTTTCACATCATACAATATCAGCTCAGAAAAAGATTATTTAAATGTTTTTTGAATGATCGCAGTGTTTTACATTTCCTAACATTTCCTGGAAGGCTATTCCACTCTCTAGTCGTTGCTACTAAGTAAGATTTATTGTAAAAGTTAGTGTTGCTTTTAGGAATATTGCATAGCAAAGATTTCTCGAATCTTCTTGTTTTAAGGTAAGAAATTTTATGAGAGAGGTAAGTAGGTACACCCGTATAATAATTTGTAGAACAGGCACAAACTATGAAACATGCGTCGGTCTTTCAAGTTTAGGTCTTTAGTGTGGGTCTTATAATACTTTTATATAGTAGCAATTTGGTTTTACGTTTTAGTGAAGATGTCGGATTTATGAGTGGATACAATTTAGAAGCTTTTGCTGTAGCTTTTTGTATGTTAGATTTGATGTGATCTTTCCAGGTTAGTCGTCTATCAATTAATATTCCTAGGTATTTGGCAGGGGTAGAGTTGTTTAGCCAGGATAATTGAGAGTTATTGATAGTCAATGGAGGTGGATTTGTTGGTTTTCTGAGAGTAAAGATTTTTGCTTGAGTTTTTGCTGGATTGATTTTTAATCGCCATTTATAAAACCAAGTATTTAAACTATGAAGAAATGATTGGATTTGATCAGACGCTAAAAATATGTCTTCGTGAGAAGAATAGACTACCGTGTAATCTGCAAATAGGGATATGTTGGCATCAGGCATAGTAGGATGGTCTGAGGCGTAGATGTTGAATAGTGTGGGAGCAAGAACTGAGCCTTGAGGAACGCCTGCAAGTATATTATGAGTATTTGAAAAAGTCTGATTGACTTTAACTTGGAAAGTTCGGTTTCTTAGATAGCTGGAGATGATTTTATAGAGGAATTCTGGGGTACCTAATTGCTGAAGTTTGAATAGAAGTCCATTGTGCCATATGCTGTCAAAGGCTTTAGTAATGTCAAGGAAGGCTGCAATTGTATGTTTTTTGTGTGAAAACTATTTGCTATGTGTTCTATAAGTCTGAGTAGTGGGTGGGTTGTTGAGTGATTGGATTTGAAGCCGAATTGAGTTTTGGGTATGGTATTGCTGGCATTAAGAAAGTTAATAAGGCGATTTAATATTAGTTTTTCAAAGATTTTTGCTAGAGAGGGGAGTAAGCTGATTGGTGGGATTGTTAGGATTGGTTTTAGGTTTAATAATGGGAAGTATAACTGCATGTTTCCACATTTGTGGAAAGTATCCTAGGCGAAGTCCGGCATTGAAAATAGATGTTAAAGCTGCAATACAACGCTTTGGTAGCTGCTTGAGGGTTACATTGGTAATGTTGTCATAGCCAGGTGATTTTTTGTTTTTCAGCTTTTGTATGATATTGAACGTTTCTATTGGCGAGATAAATTTAATGGGATGTGGAACAGTGATATGAGGATGATTCAAATGATGTTCTATTTGTGTGTTAAAGTTTTGGCATATTATTGGATTGGGCTTAAAAGTGGAAACTAGGTGACTTGCTATGGTTTCTGCCTTGTGGTGTTCAGAGTATATTACTTGATTATTTGAAAGAAGAGGGGGAACACTTGTTTTTTCCTTCATGAAGTATTTGACTGTTTGCCAGAGTTGTCTGGTGTTTGGATGGAGTTGTTGCAAGTGTTTCTGGTAGCTATTATGTGATTAGTGATAATGTTTTTGATGTGCTTGGTGAGTTGATTAATTAGTGTTTTGTCTAGATCGTTTCTATTTGTTATCCAACGGCGTCGGATAGCACATTTTCTTCTGATGGTCTTTAGGATATGGTTTGGAAGAGGGTCTATGTTGTGTTCTAATGATGTAATGTATGGAGTGGTGGAATATAAATGAGCCTGTGTGATAGTCTGAGTTATATCTGAGACCGCATTATTTAGATCTGTGCTATTTGATATATGTGTTGGAAAATTTAAATTTGTGTTTATTAGTTCTTTAAAGTATTTCCAATTGGTTTTACCTTTAATTATTTTATTTTGTTGTGATATGTTGTCTTCTTGTGTGTCAATAGTTATTTTAACTGAAAGATGGTCTGAGTCTAGTTCTGGTACTACTGTTTGGTGTATTGTTTGATAATAATTTTTAGTCAATATTAAATCTAATATATCTGGTGTTAGGTTAGTGTTGTTAGAATAAAATGTGGGGGTAGTTGGGGAGTGTATATAAATATTATTGTTAAGGCTAAATCTGAGGAGTGTTTTGCCATGATAATTTGAGGTATTACAACCCCAAGCTTGGTTTTTACAGTTTAGATCACCTATCAATAAAGTGGGGGCATTACTTGAAAATATCTGATAAAGTTCATTGATTGGAAGTTTTTGATTTGGAGGTCTGTATACTGCTATGATTGTGTGTTGGATGTGTTGGAGTAGAAATTTTTATTGCTACTGTTTCAAGATTAATAGTAGATGGTGAGTTTATTTGGGAGTGTTTAAATTTAGTTTGAATTGCAATTGCTGTTCCTCCTGAAGCTGTAAGTCTGGATCTGTCACTTCTGTAGATGTTATAACCATATAATTTAAATTTTTCGCCAGGTACAAGGTGAGTTTTCGTTATACAGGCTATGTGTATATTATGTCTATTTAGAAAATGAAAGAATAAAGTTTCTTGTTTCTTTATGCCATTCGCGTTGAAATTTAGTAGGGTTAAAGGAGGTTGATTAGCCATTTTTAGGGTGGAAGCATGTTATGGAGACAACTTTAATAAAAATGTTACATGAATGCGAGTGGATTGCTTTGATGAAGGCTTTTTGTAGAATTTTGAGCTTATTGATAATTGTTAATTTCAACTCTATTATTAGGAGTGGATTTTTAATAGACACTCATGGACGACACTATTCATATAGTGATTTAATTAAAGTTCATGAAAGTAAAATATCTTTAAAAAATTACTTTTCTTTAACAAACATGTCTGTGCTGTAGAAAACAGAATCCATTTTCGCCATTCATTATCCATGAGACTAAGGAATGATTAAATTTTTCCATCGCTCACTTCCTTTCTTTCTGTTCGGCTTGTTGCCTGACGACACTTCTTCCTTCCTCTACATTCAAGTGGGAAAAGTTTATAGAGCTTACGTTACTGCTGTAGTCTACCTTTAAGTAAACCGAAAGCGCTTAAAACAACTAATTACATCAATTGTGTATTTGTGATATTAATTATAATCAGTGAAAACCTTCAGTTGTACCCCTTTCCTTTCTGATGGAATAGCTAATTGATTAGAGATTGATTATGCAACAAGTCATGTCAATAAACATTGCTAGTAAAAAATTAATCGACTTAAAACTACCACGACAAATTAAAACATTTTCACCAAATACATTATCTTATGCTTTTTTCATTGTGTCATCTAATTATTTATTTAACTTTATTAAACTACTAATACATCTAAAGCTCTAAAGTAAATAGGTAATAAATTTTGGACTTTTTTCAAAATTTTCGTATTTAATTTTGCACATGTATTCGCCTAATGCATTCTTTAAGTGTTCTATGATGAGATTTCTGTTTTCCAACTTTAATTTTTCGATAAACAATCCAGTCACCCAAATTTCGCATCTCAAGAAAGCATAACTGGTGATTGATTAGCACCAAAATATCTCTCAGGCCACTTCTTTTCATCAAGTGAAAATTTTGTGCAAAAAAAGGACGATACCGCAAAAACGTTTCTTTGTTCTTAACCCGAAACATGAGGCTATTCTATTAATATTCATGTTTTCTGTCTAGGAGTTAATAAAATTGCACGAGTCAAATCGGATCTTTCCCAAACAACTAAATACTATGTGGGGGAAAATGGAGTTAAACGAGAAGTGCCTTTATAGTGAACAGCTTCTTTAGTAGTTACATTTTTTAAAACAATTTTAATGATGGTTTGAAGTAATAAAGGCTAATGATCACCACTTGACGATAGAAGTTCGAAAAATTTCATCTGAAAGGTTTATAAATTTAAACAAAAAGGCTTATCTATTTATCAGATTTTTTCACACAAAATGTACAACATTTTTTAATTTTCGCCTGCGGGACATAACACTCGGAATGTGTCTGCAGTAAATGGAGCACTCTGCGATCTTGAAAGTTTGGAATTATGTATTCATCCTTGTTCGACATTGCTGTGTTTCAAGGATTTGAATTATACGGACAGAACGTACTATATTGAATATTTGAAATGAACAATATAACATTATATAAACATACAATATATGAATAATAAGAATTTTAGAGGTAACTCCAGGTAGGAAACTATTAGCTAAATGAAGTTTAATACATGAATTAATTTATTGAAATATTGCTAGATTTAGAATAATAGATCATAAGAAAGAATTTATGGAGGATGCAGCGTATCTTTGCAGTGTCTCCATTTTATTTTATTCTTGTATAAGGATTAGCCGTTATACCAAGATTGAATGTTTCTGAAGCAGGGCAAGAATCATCACTGCTGTAAATGGATAGCACTCACGGATCTATGGTGAATCGCCTGCGACAGCGGCGGGAGACCTTTAAATGAGGAAACCGCATGTCCGGAACCCCTTCTGCCTGGCAAGAGGCAGGCTGCGGAAAGGACGTCGTTCAGGCCCTTCTTGGGAGGGATGAGGTCGTGACTGACCGTTTGCCCTTTCCTTTCTGGATATCACCCGTCACACTTCCAGGTCCCAATGTCCAAGGAACATAATTTCAAGGAGAAACACTCTCCAAAGCACTTCATTTCCATCGGAATTTGGTCAGTGAAAAAAATGCCAGAAATCAATATGTCCATAGGTAAATACCCAAAGAAATTTAGTCCTCAGTAAGAGCGACATACTTTTAATTTGAATTAAGTGTATTTGTAAGTGGCACTTCTGTGAATTGAAAGTTCAGTTTAAGGGGTTAATAGATATTAAAAATAACAGTATGACATACGTAAAGGATTCACAGAATAAAACAAGTGATTTTAAAACAGCATATACTGTCTTGCATTATCTGTAAAGGTTACGTAATATTTTAATACTACTAGGACCCGCAAAATGATTCCAACTTGGAAAACTTTTGTCCAGGCGGTCTTAAGTTCTTAGGTTTCGTAGGCACTCATCTTAACCACTACAGCAAGCGTCTGAATAAGCAAAGAAGCGTTCCCAACACCTCAAAAAGAATGATGAACATTTCCATTTTTCGACAATTCGGAGGTTTTAATGAAAATCAGATCTAAGTCATTTCACTAAGTGACCAAAACGTGTATAAAAAATTAATACACGTCTGTTTAATTAATTTGTAAAGATCGCCTCCCATATTATTTCAGCAGTATACATACCTTTTGCGGCTCCCACACGCAACCAATCTTTATAAATGAGGTCTCCAAACCGAGAGAATTTCACGTACACGTGAAGAATTGCACTTTGACTTTAAATATATGAAGGATTTGTTTTAAAAATGTATTTAAACATTCGTGTCAAAAACAACCAGCAACTTGCGCTTCTTTCCGCGCCCATGTCCTTTTTCCTGAAGAACTAGTGCAACATTAACTATGTTTCTCTGTACGCACTCCTCTCAGCATCGGCAGACATTAAAACAATATTTCAACATAATTGCAGACAGGAATTACGTTATTACAGGCAAAGTAATTACATGACTTGAAAAGAACGTTGAAGTTTCCTTCAAGCGATTACGCATATCAGGGGTTTCGAATCAATGTTTATGTATATTTGGTAAACATCCGAAGGCCGTGGAAAGACGAAACTATCACTTGGGGTTAAAAAAAGTTTTAATAATAAAAGCCCTAAACGATTTGACAGTAACTTCTTAACTAAACAAAGGTAAAGGAAGAAAACAACGTTATGACCTGTCGTTGATTCCCCCATTGGTTTGTGACTTAAAATAGCGCAATATGTTTGTATGGTATCTAAATTGTAGTGTAATGTGTTAATGTAATATGTAGTGAGATTTTCAAATTACATACAACGTTCATTCGCGGAATCGTAGTGTTTTATTGCAGAGTTGTTCAATCATCTCAGCTAAAATCGATTTATTCCGTCTCGCAAGTAAACACTTACAACCCTCGAATAAGACAATTTGTCTTCTGCTTCATGTATTTAGGCCTTAAGGCCTGTTTCCACATCAAGAGAGTGAGTCTCCATCTTGTTAACGGGCGGCCAACATTTCTTTTCTCTTTAGGATTATACTGGTAGTACGTTTTTATTGGAAATCTGTTTGGAGGCATGCGTTGAATATGATCATCCCAGTTGCTTCTTAATGATTGAATTCAGGGCATCAGATTGAATATATTCAGTTCGGTCCTGATGTCATCATTATATTGTCTATCTAAGATATTGTAACCTGCTACTGAACGTAAGATTTTCATTTCGTCGTTTTCTCTTTTCCTCCTGTCTGTTCTATTGAAGAGACATATTTCCTGTCTGTCTAGTTTTCGCATGCAAAAGTTAGCATGCATGCCATTGCTTTGTAGAATTTGAAATTCGTGGTTTGTAAAGTCTTGTTTTTTAATGATCTACTTATTGTTCCACACATGTTATAAAATATATTTCAGATCCGGCTAGGTCATTTTTCTGCATTAAGACACATTGAAGCCTAAATAGGTAAAATTATTTGTGTGTTCTATTGGTTCATTATTACTTATAATTTTACATGTAATGTGGTTTGTTCCTTCAAAGCCCATTGATTTTGTTTTCCTAGTGGAGATTTGCATATTGTATTTGATTGCTTGTTCGTTTAGTTTGTGTGTTGCATTTTGTAATTCATCTTCTGAAGTACTAAAAATAACTTGGTCGTCTGCAAACAATATAGTTTTTAGAGATTTGCCATTTATTTTAGAATGTGTTTTCTATTGCCCTTGCCATTGCCGGACAATCTCATCTCTCTCTCTCTCTCTCTCTCTCTCTCTCTCTCTCTCTCTCTCTATATATATATATATATATATATATATATATATATATATATATATATATATAATGTATTGTCACGGATCACACCGTCAAAATTCCCGCGGCGCGTCGGGCATTCCTTTCAGGCGTCGTTACCCCTAAGAGAGCTTCGCTCCGCGTAGACGTTACCTCCGACAGTTCTCTGCCGGTCCGCCGTCAGACCTGTTGAGGAATCTCCTTCTTATTTCATTCGGTGCATACTTTAGTAGTTCAGCATTCATGCAGTCAGCTCTTGGTGACTTCTTATTCTTGAACGTTGAACTCTTGAACTTCTAATGTTGTTCAGTTCGTCAAGTTCAATGGGGTTCACTTCTATTATTGTTTTTGATAAAGGGATTTCAGGAGTCTCTGAATTTGCCCACAGCGACTGATTGTATGTAAACCATTCTTTCTCAGAGATGTTATTTTTTAATGTATCTTTCTGTCAAGTTTAGATATTTCATTATTTTATAGGGAGTGTTCATGTGATCCATAACAGTCGTGTTCGATCTCGCTTATATACCTATCTCAACTTTCTCGTTTTATATTTCTAATTTCTCTCTTTGCAATGGCGCTTTTATTTTTATATGCTATTTTGTCTTCCTCAAAATGTGATTGGAGATACTGCAGGTAACCCTTTTTCTTTTGATCAACAATTTCTTGTATTTCTTCGTTCCCATTTGAAACACCCTTTTTATTCCTTACTTTTGGTCTTTTACCTAAGAATTCTTCTGCTACTTGTAATATTTGTTCTTTAAAATCTTGCCATTCAATATTTACATCTGTACTGATTGCTCTTTGATCTATAGAAGTTAGCAATCGTGATCGTATAATCTTCTTATACTCTCTTGTTGTATCAGGTATACCTTAAATTGATTTTATTTTGCGTAACGTTCGTCTTTTTCCTGTGGATCCATTTCTTGGGAATTTTAAGTTTACAAAGAACTAAGAAGTGATTTGTACTAACGTCACAGCTCCTATATACTTGTGCATCATTCACGTATGGGGAAAGTTTCTTGTTGGATAGGATGAAGTCAATTATTGATCTCGTACCTCTTCCTGTCCATGTGAATTTATGTATATCTTTATGGCGGAAGAGGGTATGAGTTATTTTAAACACGTTTAAACAAGCAAAATTTCTCACGGCTACTCCATTCTCATTTAAATTTTTTCTCCGTTATCCCCAATTAGATTTCCCATAATTTGTTTTCCAACACATGCATTAAAATCACCTCCATTTGCTATGAAATCTATCTTATTCAAAGTGTTTAAATGGTACTGGAGGGATTCATAAAAGTTGATGCTTTGTTCTTTACGTCCCTCTTCAGATGCATCAATGCAGATAATTGTAAGATATTCTCTCGTTGTTTTTAATCGCAGATTTATTATCCGGTCGCCTACAAAATTATAGCTCTGGATTCTATTTTTTAAGGAAGATTTAATCATTATTCGTACCTCTGATGATGCTCTTTTATTTTGAGAGACAAAAGTACCTAATTTAGGTATTCCAATGTGTCTTTTAATTTTTTCATTGTTTCAGTAACCAGACACATATCTACATTAATGTCTTCTAATTATTTTCGTAGTATTTCTTCTTTGTCCGTCAAACCTCCAAAAAGCTCAAATTAAGTTTTTCAAATTCCGTTTTCTATTCCTGTTCTTTGCATGGGTTATATGATTAGTCCGACTATTCTCGTGTCGGTTATCAGTAATGGGTCCCGGCCGTGTTACGAGCACTGCGCGGGACTAGCTTGGTGGGCTGCCATCTTAACTGCCTCCACACTGGCAGATGCGTTGTTCGGAGCACCATCCTAGATGCGTTGCTTTCGCCGCGTTGGTTGCAATATCGCAGGTATTGGGCCGCATCTACCATCGGATTAGAGGAATCTTGAGCTGTCGGCTCTTCCGCCGTTGGCCTTCCCTCGTTGGCGTCCTACCGTTTTGGGTACATAGATTAGTTGTTCACATCTTCACATATGTATTGGTTTCTTATTAACTAACTTAAAATTAACTCATAATTAACTTACTATTAACTTACAACTATTATAATGGGAGAGTGCTCCCTTGTGGGTCCTCTAATCAGTTTCCAATTCATCGAATTTGATGATAAAGAAGTGATAGGGATATTTATTTGTAATTCTGGTTTGATGTATGGGATTCTAGCCGAGTCTGAAAGGCACCAGGGAGCGGATTTGATTTATGCTGGAGTAAAAGTTGGTGGAAAGATAAGCTATGTGCCGTGATAACGATTCGATGTGGAGACTTCTTTATGGAGTTGGAGATTGGAAACGAACCATGGGGCGTTGGCAATTGTTCTAAGGAACTGATTCTGTATAACTTGCATTTTGTTAATGTTGATTTTGGAGGTGTTAATCCATATTGGGCAGGCGAACAGCAGTAGAGAACTTATGACTGTTTTGAGTATTAATATGGCGGAATTGAATGGTACCGAGCTATTTCTGTGATTTAATGGTTTTAGCTTCAATAATTTTATTTTGGTTTGAATTAGTTTGTTATCTATGTGTTGCTTCCAGTTTAGTTTGTTGTCTAGTTGAAGTTCAAGATATTTAACCGGTTTGTTTGGGGGTAGCCATTCTATTGTGTTGTTGTTCAGTGTCTTAGGAGTGGATGGATCGTAAGGTCTTAGTTTGAATATTTTGGCGGAAGTTTTACTTGGATTTAACTGTATCTTGAGTTTGGAAGCCCATCTATCGAATATGTGAAGGTATAATTGCATTCTGATCTGGGCTGTCCGGGTGACGCCGCGTCGAAGGCTGAGGTGCCAACGTTTCGACCGACATGTCGCGGTCGTCTTCAGGGCTGTACTGCTCAGAAGAGGACTGTCCAGAAGAGGAGCGCGACATGTTGGTCGAAACGTTGGCACCTCAGCCTTCGACGCGGCGTCACCCGGACAGCCCAGATCATGCCTCAGGTCGCGGAAGCCTTCGATAATGATATCTTCTGTTCTTGGTTGGTATTGGATTCTGTTTCTTATTAGATTCATGGATGTGTCTGAAGAGAATATGACCGCATCATCAGCAAATTGAGCTGTTTGAATATTATTTAGTTTAGGAAGATCAGCGACATACAAGTTCAATAAGGTCGGAGAAAGTGGGGAACCTTGAGGGAGTCCAGCGTTTATTAATCTCGGATTTGAAAGGTGGTTGTTAACATTAACCGAACATGTGTGGAGTACCGATTTTGATTAGTTTGTAGTTCAGGGCTTGATGCCATGTTCGGTCAAATGCTTTCGTGTTGTTTAGGATAATCACTATGGTGTGGTGTTTTCTTTGAAATACTGTGTATATATGTTCTGTAATACGGAGTAACTGATGTTGTGTGGATATTTTTTCTGTGAATCCAAATTGTTCTATTGGTATAGCTTTTGTTGAGTGGAGATATTTGTTTAGTCTTTTTAGGATATTTTTTTCGAAAATTCTTGTGAGGTTTGGTAACAAACTTATAGGGCGGTAACTGTCGGTGAAGGCAGCGTTTTTGTTTGGTTTAAGGATGGGAATGATAATTGCATGCTTCCAAGTCAGTGGGAAATAGCCGATTCTGAAGCATGAGTTTAAAATGTAATTTAAAAATGCTATTGCTGGGGGTGACAAATACTTTAGAGCTGTGTTATTAATGCAAATGTGACCTAGAGATTTTTTAGTTGGAAGGTTTTTTATGATTTTATTGATTTCGGTCGGAGATGTGTATTGGATTGTGTGGTGAGGTCCATTAATAAGTTCCCTGTGAGTTTTTATTATGGTGTTGTGTTCCGATTGAAATTGTGTATTATTTAAGGTGAATGTCGATGCAAAATAGTCAGCAAGTTCTTCGGTTTTATTATATGATAAATAAGTTTTACCTGTCGTGGTTTTTAAGGGGAGGGATTGTCTTTTTCCTTTTTAGTATTTTCGTGGTGAATTGCCAGAGCGAGTTGTTGTTGGTGTTTAGTGAATTTAGTAGATTATGAAATTGTTAACTTTTGTGATACTTTATTAATGTTTTGACAATGTTATGATTAGATTTAGTTCCTTCTTAAGTTCTCTAGTTTTAAGTTGGATCCACAGTCTTCTGGTTTTATTTTTTGTGATTATTACATTTTGAATAGATTGAGGTAATTTGCTGTATGTGTTTTTGTTAGCGTTTGGTAATATGGTGGGTTGAAATTTTTTAATAGTGGAGATAATTAGTTCATTCAAATAGTTTTTTGATTGATCTATTTCAATTGAAGTTTTCAGGATTTTTATTTTAGGAATTGCATTTCTGATTAATGATTGATACTTTACCCAGAGTATTATAGTATTTAGTTTAGGGGCAGGGACGTGTTGAGGGGTTAATTGTTGGGTAGTCATTAATACCGGAATGTGATTTGAGTCTAGTTAAAAAATTGTTGAAATGTGAAATTTTATTTTTGTGTTGGTTATGGCTATTCAAGGATATCAGGTTTGCGCAGACGGGTGGATAATATGTTGGTTCGGGAGGAGATAAAACTTTTAAATTAGATTGTTTAATTATATTGGCTAAGATTTTACCGTCGTGATTATAGGTTCGGCAGCCCCAGCTTGTAGGAGTTGAGGTCACCTAGCAATAAGACATTTTCCGTGGGCTGAAAATTTTTTTGTAGGTTTGCGTTTTGGATTTTAGTTCTTTAGTTTTTGTATACTGATATTATTTTTCATAATTGATTGTTTATGTTTATGTTAATTGCGATGGATTCAATGCCGGGAGAGTCGGGAAGATTAGTTTGGTAGTGATTATAGCATGATTGGACTGCTATTAGTAAGCCTCCACCTTTAGTTTCAGATTGGTTTCAGTTGGGGATGATTATAGATGGTATTAAAGAATTGATGAAATTAATAATGCATGAGGTGATGGCATTTATTATTGTGTTGATTATCGGATTCCTGGCAGAAGGTCTGGCGATTTAGAATTTGGTGGGGAGTTTTGGGCGATTTTGGGTTGATTTTGAAAGTTTGAAATATTGTTGAAGTTTGGGATTGCGTTGGTTTGGGGCAATGGTGGGAATTGCTGAATATGGTAGATTTGAGAGGATTGGCCAGTTAAGAGTTGGTTTACATTACTATTATCTTTGGCCGGGGTTTTGGTTTTTCTTTCACTTATATCTTTAAAGTGTAAACAGTTCTGGTTCCTAATGTTCGCGCTGTAGTATCCTTTACAGAGAGCACACGTAGGAGTTTCGTTCTTCTTGGGACACTTTACTGAATAATGAATGCCCGCACAGAACGCACAGTTGATTGATAATTGATTGAACGCACTGTTGATGTGATTACATATATTTTTTATGTGTCCGAAATCCAAACATCTTTGGCATTGCAAGGAGGCCACGCTACCACCGGCAAAGCTCTCAGGGTCACTGAGATACTCAAGCTCCACTTCCAACTCCAAGGTCATGTACTCCCTTGGTAACAGCCAATAATACAATTTGTGTTTTTGGCTTTTGATCCCCCAGGGCTGACTTTGCCGCCAGTGTTCTCATCTCTCACAATGACCACTCCCTAGCACTGCGCGCAACCTCTGGCGCGGCGGTGACATCACGGGCGTTCTTGACCTCGATTTCGGCTGCAGCGGCGGGCACTCGGCGCTGGTGCTGGCCAACTCTCGAAAGGCACAACTGACATTCCGTGAACACATCCCTCCCTGATGCCTCTAGTGGTGGGATCGGTTCAGGGTAATAACTTTTGCCACCACGTCTCTGACAGAGAGGTTTGAGTCTCGACGGTGGCGGATTTTAGCTAGTGAGGGAAAGGGAATTCAGCCGCAGTCTGAGGGAGAATTGTCACGAGCGGTGGCCCTCATCGATAGTTTTCCATGGTTTCTCCGATCAATTCCATGCAAATGCCGGGTCTCTACCATAACAAAACGGGCGCGCGATTTTCCCTTCCTCATCCTTGTCCCCTCCTCTCGCTTTGGCTTACACGCACTACACGTCGGGAAACTAATGGGCAACTTACAGCTTTTCTCGGCTGCGGGTGGACCCCCATTGGGAGAGAAACTTCGAAGAGGAAAACCCTTGCGAGCCGACGAATAGGTCAGCGCTGGATTACACGAACCAGCGGAAGAGCAACACAGCAATCCCTAGATATATGACATTCCATAAAAATGAAGAGTCAAAGATTATAGCAGTTGCCGTGCGCTGAAACTGAAATAATCAATTGTTCCCAGTAAATGGTTTAAAATTAGTAAATGGTCTCTGGCTTACAATTAGTAAGGTCAAGTTTGCGACTTGAAGTGTGAATAGGGGAGTTATGGAACGTCATTAGGAAATTTCTGAATTTTCGAACATTGCAAAAGTTTGAATTTTTTTCGGCGTCTTCCTACAACTATAAAATTGAAGACATGGATTTTTCCTTCAAATGAAATTTGTTGTGCATAAGTAGTTCTTTCAATAATGTCATGTAGATTTTTTGGAAATTTTAGTAGTTTTCGTGCAATAGTGCGTGCAATATTTGCAATTAAAAAATAAGAAAACAAGATATTCTTAAAAACGGCTTCAAATGTTTTCTTTAAATTTTTGGTTAGGTTAGTGTAAAACCCTATGCCGTGACATAAACATCATATTGCTGTATTCTTTTGTTTTTTCAAAAATTTCAAAAATGAATTTTTTTTGACTTGTCTCTACGTCTGTAAAATTTACATTAAATGCGATTTTTTCACATTACTTTATTTATGAGTATACGTGCTTTAAATAATGTCAAATAAAGTTTCTCTAAAACTCAACAGATTTCTGTGAAAATGAGCGCAAATTTCCGCATTTTTGGAAACGGTCAAACGGCATTTTCTTTAAAATGGCTCAAATATTTCCTTCAAATTTTTCCAATAGATAGTGGTAATTACATTGTTTAATACGACGTAAAGTTCATTTTGGAATATTCTTTTGATCTTTTCAAAATTACACAAATAATGTTTTTTTCAACATATCTCACTACGTTAATATGGACATTTCCATCAATTTGTATGCATTATCACAATTGTGAGTGAATCCTTAAAATGATTTCAAAGGAAGTTTTTCGAAAACTCAATATATTCCTGTGAAAAAAAGCTTCAAATTTCGCATTTACATTAATTCTTTATCGCCATTTTCTTAAAATACGCTTCAAATTTTTCAATGAAAATTTCCATTTCGGACGAGTTTTCTCTCTTCTTTAATATTCTTGAAGTAATAATTCAGTTGTACTATTAGGAAAGCAAAAAGTTGAGAAAATGTTAAATTTTTTTTTGGGGCGGCGATACGTCGAGTGTAGAAGTAAACTAGAGGTGCTACAGAATGGCACAGACTTTCTTGTAGTATAGTTTTCTAATTTCTTTGGTGTGGTCTGGTTTTACCCCACAGGCCAGCTGCCATCTATCGTCGCCCAAAGTATATTTTTTTAAAAATTTTCTAAACTTTTTGCTTTCCTAGTAGTACAACCGAAATATTACTTCAAGAATACTAAAGACGAGTATCATTTCGTCATAAATAGTAATTTTCATTGAAAAATGTGAAGCGGTTTTTTAAAAAAATGGCGATTAAGCATTGCCGTAAATGCGAAATTTAAACTCTTTTCACAGGAATCTATTGAGTTTTCGAAAATGTTCATTTGAAATCATTTGTAGCACTTCCAGTCACAATTGTAATAATGCACACAAATCAATTAAAATGTCGGAGTGATGGAGTGAGTTATTTAAAAAATTTGTAATTTAAAAAACAGAACAAATGAATACACCAAAATTAACTTTACGTCATATTAAACAGCAAACATGGCATCTATTGGAAACATTTTAAGAAACAATTTGGAGCTATTTTCGAGAAAATGGCGTTTGGGCGTTTCTGAAAATGTGGCATTTTGAGCTCATTTGCAGAGAAAACGGTTGCGTTTTCGAGAAAACTCTATTCTTTTAATCTTTCTTTAGAAATTGGCGATGTGTTCATACACAACGCTAGAGAAATGCAGAAAAGAAGGAGAAACGCCTTCATACTTCACTGGATGGTGCATTCTCAAGATTTCTCCAAGGTTGCATAAAAACTGTTGTTCTGCGGCAAGACATACTCTTAATATCAATTGTTAGGCGTGTTATAAAAAGTTTGGATTTTTTAGAATTATTCGTTCATTTTATTTTATTTTATTTTATGTCATGTTCGTTTTATGTATTTTATGTTTCAATTTCAATTTTGGTAACATATGGTAACATATCGGTAACATAGTGGTAACATAACGTGAATTGACTATTTATGTATCATCTCTTGTTTCAGTGAGCCTACTTAGAAACTTTATGCAGTATCTCAAAATAGATGTCAATTTTTATACAAGAATCTTTTTGTAATTACTCACTGCTCAACAATTTGTTTTTCAGAAATTTTAACAATGTATTTAAATTACTACAATCTAGAGGCAAGATAGTCGCAGGAATAAGAATACGCTCTATCAATTGTAACTGAAACTTCTAATTATTCTAGTTAATGGAGTATTTGAAAGAAAGAAATTCGTCCTTTCACCCCTTATCATCACCATATCGTTTCATCTTCAGTTACCAAACCGTTAACACCAATAGTGGTCGCTAATGACCTAGATGTTGATGCGACCTGAAATAAGCAATTAAAAAAATGTAGTTGGGCAATTGTAAATTCTTGATATATTTATTAACAATAAAAGTAGCAGTACTACATTTTCTTAATAATTTATTTTTAAGTAACTGATAGACAAATTTGTGTTTTATTAATAAGAAATCAGTTTTGAGCTTCGGTTACTCGCGCGCCAGACTTCTTTCTCCAGGAACGGAATTTGCAGGAACGTTCGCAGAAGTCTCGTTGTTGCCATTCGTTGTATGTGGTCCAACCATTTTGATCTGTATTCTCTTATTATAGTGTTTAAGCTGCTCATATGTAATCTTTCCAGAATTTCGTTAGAGTACTTTCTCGGATCGGCATATCCCCAGTGTAGATCTCAAAAATCTCATATATCAGGCTTGAATTCTGTTTTCGTCTGTTTTGGTGTTGGTCCAATTTTCACTGCCATACAGTTCACTTGTAATGGACACGACTTAAGGAACTTCATTTGGTTTTTTTCTAACAAATATTTTCTGGCGCAACGTAAGAAGGTTTGCCGCTGACGATATAAATCAGTTAAACGTTTTTAAGAACAGGAGATTTTTTCTCTCGCAAATTACCCACTATACATATTTGCATTCAAAATGTGTTTAAGAATGACTTTTCCTGTCTTTCTTGACGAGCGTTATGTCGTGCCTACACATTATTTTACCCGATCCTCGTGACTCTCGGCATCATGCATACATCCATAATGTAAGTGACCAAACCGGTAACGCAACATCCTCTATGCCTTTTTAGATCCCTGTCCAGCACCAAAACAACTTCGAACCTTGCTGAAGGTGGAGGTCGCATTTAACCTACCGCAGCGTCGCTAAGCCAAACGTCACATAGGGGAGGCGTCCGCAATCCCTTGCCAAAGAGCGACGCGATAAGGAATCGTTCAACAAATACGAACACTAAAAATCCTCTCTTCGAACAATTTCATAACAAAAATATTCTCACTCCTGAAGTAGACTTACTACCACTCATTTTTTTATTTATTCATTGTGATTTAAAGGCCCTTCACTATTGAAGAAATTGACGTCCACGAGTAAAGCTCTAATGAACAGGTGAATGAAGTGGAAATGTGGAATGAGCAGCAGGAAAAAAAGACCGCGAAAAAACTTGCTGAGATGTCAATTTTCCTACAAGAAATTCTACACGGACTAGCCAGGGATCGAACTAAGGCCCTAACAATGAAAGATATGCACTAGCCATAATAATAATAATAATAATAATAATAATAATAATAATAATAATAATATTTATTGAGCCACATATACAATTCCAATCGTGTATGACGACTTACATATGATTTATGCTGGTGCACAAGTTTTCCTGGGCTCCATATTTTAGCTTTCTCTTATTATACGCTATTATGAGTAAAGGTAAAGCAGTATTTTATTATAAGAATATAAGGAATGTTCACCTCTCTGTGAAAGCAGTGGAAGCGACATTCAATTTTGATTTTAAATACACTGCTAACAATTTTTAACCCTCCACTCCTCTCATGTATAGCAAAAGGGGGCTTAAGAAGACGTGAGCAGAGTGAAATTACATTTAGAGTCCAGAAATCAAAGTAAGGGGGCCATCTCAGCATTTGCTCAAAAGATCAAGGGAAACTGGACAAAAACCCTGATCGAGTTGATGTCATTGATCTTACAATACTCGTACGTGTTACTAATAATAGTAATAATAATAATTTTTTATTATAAATAATAATTATTATTGTTATAACAATTCTAATAATAAGAACAATACTATTCATTTAGAAATGATTTAACAATATTATTGTTAACAATGTCTAATGCATCTAGCAAATTCAGAGCGAAGGAAATAGAATTTTAGTCTAGCATTTTCCTTCTATATGAGTCCAACTGCAATTTAACACAGGCAGAACGAGATACACCAGTTCTGTTTTCTTTGCTTCAGCTCGAACAGTCAACATGAAACAGATAGTCAAATGGGATCAGAATTTTTATTTGTTTTTTTAATGGAAGTAGTGTTGTAATTTGTAAATTCTTCACACTGTAGAACATGTTCTTAAGCAGGAAAGCTTTCAATTTACTTTTAAATGTATGTATTGTGCTTATGTCTTTAATATCAAGGCTCAATTTGTTGGGGTACTTTTTTGATAAAGTGTAGTTTCAGAATGGGGAACATGTAGGTTATCCTATTGACCTGTGTTGTAGTTGTACACATCATAATTTAGAGTAAAAGTATCTTTGTTTTCCATGAGAATCTTCTTTGGGAAGACCACTATTTCAAATATATACATGCATGTTAATGGAAGAATTCTTAATTTATTAACAAGAGTTTGCAAGACTCTTGTTTATAAAGGCTTATGCAAGCTTATGAGTGCTGGTCATTGTTCCCAGTATTTTTTGGATAATATATGTGCGAGAGCTTTCAGGGACATTTCCGCAAAATATTATTCCATATTTCAAGTGTAAGTGCACATTTGCAAAATACATTGTCCGAAGTTTCTCAATGTTGGAGCTTGACCTGGGGGTGTTATAGGGCATAGCAAGATTAGATAGTGAGCTTCTTATTAAGATTTGAAATGTGAGCATTCCATTTTAGGTTTTCTTGGATTGTTAGACCGAGGAAGGTAGTTTCATGATATATCGTTACAGGGTTATTATTTATGAGCAAATACTGTGAGAGTTTTCCTTTGGATTGGGAATTCATGAAATTTAGAGAGACTGTCATGCTGGTGTTTATGATGATTTTGTTGTCTTGAAACCATTTTATTAGTGCTTGCAAGGTTTTTTGAGTTCCTTTTTCTAATGGTTTTGCTTTAATGATAATGTTTATCATCTGAAAAAAATTATTTTGTTATTTTTTAAAGCCGAAGGTATGTCACTTATGTATATAAGGAATAGTATTGGCCCTAGGATGGATCCTTGCGGGACTCCACAAATTATCATCAGAGGGCAGGAGTAGTATGAGGAGATTTTGTTTTCTTTAACGTGCTGGAGTGTAACTATTTGACTACGGGTTGATAAATATTATTTCATCCATTGGCCTGCAATGCCTCGGATTTCTAGTATTTTTAGTTTTCTTTAAAGTATTTGATAATCAATAATGCCAAAAGCTTTTGACAATTCTAAGAAAAGGCAATGGGAATTTCCTTCTGATTTAGTGCAACAAGTATGTCATTTAGAAAGGAAAAGATGGCTGTGTGTGTGGATCTATTACCTCTGAAGCCATGTTCTGCATTTGTAAGGACATTATTTGCATTGAGAAAATGTTTGAGTCTATCATTGAAAAGGCTTTCCAGATTTTTTGAAAATCCTGATAGTTACTTCACAATCGCCATACACACATACCATCATCATCATCCCCTTTCTTTCCTTCAGATGACATTACAAAACTGTAATACGAGTAGGATAACAAATATTATTTAATATAACAGTTATACGTTTAATTGTAATATAACAGTGTACGAAAGAAAGAAAATAATTAATCTACTACGCGATATTTTCGCAGTAATATGCGTATCTGGAGTCACTTTTAGTACATATTCTACCAAAATGTCTTCACCTAGACAACCGTGCATGCGCTTTTCAAATATCCATTTCCCCCAATCTTCGTTATCCAATATTGTTTACATACATGGATAGATTCTGGGCTATCCGGGAGACGCCGGGATCAGGGCATTTCGCCTTGAGAAAGGTCGCAGTATAACGATCAAAACCTTGGTTTAGCGGAGAATTGTCATTGGTTTTTACATAATTGAAATGATTTAAGGCGCTGTTAATGCCAACAATTTAGTATTGTGGGCAATAAAAACGCCTTGAATAATTTCAATTCGATCTAAACCTTACAAACTACGACTAGGATGCGCCTCCCGAAGAGATAAGAATCCATTGTTTCCAGCCGCGGAAGCCTAGGCTTACACAGTTACGTAATTGAGGCCAAGGTCAGGGGGAGAATTCATTCTATTAGAATTTACTTCTCTCCCTTCAGTGTGTTTGTTTTCCTTAATTTTTAAGGAATTTGAATTTAGTGTTTGTATAGAAGTAAGTTTTACTAAGGAGAAAAATTCTTAAATTTAATTTGTAAACTATTTCAATTGTTTCTAAGATGGATGGAATTTACTTTTTGGGTAATTTAGGTTTATTTTAAAGCGTGAACGAAATTTACAATCCGCTTCTTTTAAGGCTTCGTGATTTTTAATACTCTACTAATGTATGGATTTTATTTTTATTTGCTATTGTTTTCTAATTAAAATGTAAAATGGAGCCATTATAACACATCTTAAAAATTAATTTAGCGGCATTTGCATACTTTTAATGTTACCTTTTGCTGCACCTTCCCGAACTGGGCAACCAGAAGTTAATTCCAAATTATTGATTCAAAAAATTTAAATACATATTCTAGGTTAATTATAGAGTGGCTATTTAATAGTATAGTATTCTGGGTGTCCCACCAATTTTGACCAACCTCAATATCTTCTAAGTGGTTCACGACATCGAAATGCAATTCTCGGTAAGCAATCATGCGGAAATAAATATGGCGTAAAGATATTGTTTCTAATGATTTCTAATAATTTTTCAAGAAATTTAAACTTTTTAAATGGACCTACATTTTTCTCACTCTTAAAGATCATAAAAATCGAAATACAATTGTGTATCATTTGTTAATGTTTTGTTAGTAATTTGAGTGCCAAAATTGTACTTTCTCACATGTGATTTTAAATTAAACAGAATATTTCCTTTAGTACCACTAGTGACTGTCGCCTTTGGGGATGGCCTTGGCAGTGCCCAGACTACACATCGAGAAGGGAAACTAAGAGGTGTGGCAGTGAGGAATAGAGACGTAATACAGCAATCCTTGACTCGAACGACACACGAGTAAACATCAATATTAACGCTCAAAATTAGATTTATTTTTCATTAATTCAGAGAATTTAACTTTTCTTCTATTGAATTTAAATCCAAAGTATCGATTTTAAGCACTTCAAAATACTACAATCAGATCGCCAGCCGTTTCCCAAACAATTGAAGATGTGCACTACTGTCGGTAGGGGACAGAGCATATGTTTAAATAATGTATGTATCTATTTTATTCTGTTTTTCAAAAACTACCTACGTTTTAGTTTATTTTTCTATAGTTACCTACGTTTTATTTCATCTAAACCGGTCGAATATTTATTTTTTAGTTTACCGATTATTTTGAGAATTTTGATGGAAGAAGTTTCGGAAAATAACATCGTGTCTAAAATTTTGAGGGAAACGTCTGATAATGAATTTTATGGCTGAAGACCCTAGTAAGATCGGCAGCAATTCTCGAAAAGTATTGGTTAAAGAGACTAGCCACTGTTGCCGGATCGTTCACATTTATATCGTTACATTTTAAAACAACATTCTCTACAAGGTTTAGAGTTGATTTGGTCGTATTTTTTATTATATTCCACATTGTTTTTGTTTTGTTATTTAAGTTCAAAATATCTTGATCGAGTTTCATGATTTTAGCCTGCCTTATGACTTTTCTTAACAATGATTTGTATTTTTTAAAGTAGAAGAGGAAATCTTGAGATACGTTATGATATCTAGAAATTAAAGAAAAAAATCGTTTGGTTTTACATGATGGTCTAATCCCTTGGGTTATCCAAGAATTGCTTTTCCGTAAAATATTTAATTTTCTTTTTTGAAGAGGAAAGCAAGTGATAAAGTGAAAAGAACGCATTAAAACAATTATATTTATCGTTTGTATCAACTATTATAAACTCCGTCCCACGACTCCTACATCAAGTAATCAATGAATAATTTTATTTTACTTTTAGTAAACTATCTAGTCATGCGTGTATTATTTATTGTATCAGTGTTTGCATTTCTTATAATGGTGAGAATTTGTGCATCGTGATCACTGTATCCTCAATCTTTTGTTTCAGCTTTATATCGAGTATTAGTTTTGTTAATTTTAATTTGATCGATTGCCTTCATTGAAGTTAGTGTGATCCATGTAGGTACATTTATTGTAATATCAGTTTTAGTAATATCTGTTTGCAAAAATTTTACGAAACCATTGTTCCAATGTGTTCTATCAGAATCAAAGTCTGACCACTGCTCGGTGCTTCTCTCCTGTGGTTCTAATCTCATAGTACTTAATCACCCAAATCCACATATCCATAAGAATATTAATTGAAAACTATTCCAAGAGTTTCTTTCTACATCTATCCCTTTGCCACCTTTCTTAAAAATCTCCCAGATCAAATAGATTCTATTATTTTAGCTACTTCTTTTATTTTTTCTATTTATTATTTGAGCTATTTCTTTCTTTCATTATTCTAGCTATTTCTTTCTTTGGCAACACCCACCGTCGGCACTGCAATAAATGCGGCTACTCCCAATTACAACCACTAGACCCCCCCCCCCAACAAATTCCCTTTCACCCAACATCCTGAATCTTATTAAACGAAAGAGATATATAAGACGACAATGGCAAACACTCCGGCTACCTCGCTTAAAAACTTCTTTAAATCATACAACTCGTGAACATAAGGTTCACGAAGAGTTAAATAAGTTTCGCTATGAAAACTTCCAAAAACTACTTTTAAATATTAATGAAAACTCGCACCCCAACCAAGCAATCCCCCCATTATCCGCCAATTCTGAGTTTGCATATACGAAAGTAGACAAATTATAAATTTTTGCCAACCATTTCAAAGATGCTTTTTATCCCAATATTTCTACAGATCTGAATTTACAAACTTTTGCAGAGGAGTTTTTAAGACTCCCATATCAAACTGCTCCATTACCAATTAGTTATATCTCTCCCTCTAATGTCAAACAAATAATTGAGAATACAAAAAACAAATCTTCTCGAGGAATAGACGGTATCCCAAACATAGTTCTAAAGCATTGACCTCCTTTTTTCATTGCTAACTGCCATCTTCAACAGGGCCCCAGTTAGGCTACTTCCCGGCATGCTGAAAAAATTCATTGTAATTCCAATATTAAAACTTTAAAAAATCCCCGAAACGTCCCTCTCGTTACAGATCCATAAGCCTTTTATCCACGCTGCCTAAAATCTTCGAGAAACTGATTCTAATCAGACTTTTAAAAAATTATTTAAGATACGAAAGCTATCCCTTCTTTTCAATTCGGATTCCACCGTCTTCATTCGACCACCCACCAGCTTCTCAGAATAGTAGAAGAGCAGGACCATAGAACAATCGTTTCAAAATAAGCAATATTGCTCTGCAATCTTTTTAGATTTCGCTAGTGCCTTTGACAAAGTCTGGCACACAGGTCTTCTCCACAAATTAAGGAACTACGGCAGCCCCGATTATCTTGTCAAAATCATCAGCAGCTTTCTCGAAAACAGCTTTTCGGTGCGAATAAACTCCTGTCTCTCCGTACCTAAGATAATTCAAGCCAGGGTACCTCAAGGTTCACCTCTCCAAGTACCACAATAGGAAATTCACCAGTTCCTTGACTCCCATCCAACAAGTTCTTAAAATACCTAGGAGCAATCCTAGACACTCGTTTCATGTGGAAACCGCACTTTACCCATCAGCTGAGCAAAATTTATGCTGCACTCTTCAACCTATATTCTCTTGTAAACCGTAAATCGACGCTCCAAGCTGACATAACCTTGCATATTTATAAAACCGCATTAAGACGATCACTAACGTATTCATGTCCTGTTTGAGGCCGTGCTGTACAAACAACCCCTAAAAGGAATTTAAGTTTTTCAAAATAAAACCTCCGAACGTTGGTTAATGCTCCATGGTATGTCTCCACTACACAGATCCTCAGAGAATTGAACATCCATACCATTACTCAGCACATTTCAACATTATCAAGAAAATTCTTCACCAACCCATACCTAGGTCCCAGTGCCTGACTCTACTACTTGGGAAATTCCAGAAATGGTCCAACCAGAATCAAATCACGCCTTCCCAAAGATCAATTCAGACCTCTGTAATTATCACAAACACTTAATCCTAAGCTCGCTCCCCCTCCCTCTTTCCCACTACCATCACACCACTGTCCTGAGCATAAAATCCTTATAAATAAGGTTCCCAAAGGGGATTCCCTTTCACGTATAAAATAGGGTTAAATTAGTTTAATTTGCAAGTACCTCAGTGCTTTTCTGTTAACATTGTATAACTTGTTTTAGTGTTTGTATCTAATTTCAGACCTACAAAGTGGATTATCCACTGCTTGGGTTCAATAAATTAAAAAAAACAACAACATATGGTCTAAAATTTGGGAAATATTGGAAGGTAATGAGAATACAGCAATCGAAATAGACTGCTGGCGAAGACGCTTCGGGTTGGCATTGTTGTATAATGTAAGAAACGAAATTAAAAGAAAAGCAGAAGTTAGTTTCAACATTATCGATGCTATTGAAATTAAAAGGCTCAAATGGTCTTGTCTCTTAAATGAGGGATGAAGAACGAAGGCTATGAATGAAGGAAATGCGGTCATAGGAACTAATTAGCGACATTCTTCCAATCAGCGGGCGCCAATATTCGCTCGCATATAGAGCGGACAGTCGTTGGACCAGTTCAGACACAATTCACTTCTCTCCGAGTCCCCTAAGTCGGCACCGTGTAACACTGAGCAGTGCGCGAAGCATCCGCGGAGCATTTGCTGAACTCATTACGCCATATACGCTGCGAGGGGGATGGTATTACGCAAGTACTCTCCTGCTTTAATGCATGTTTTTCTAGAGGGTATTGCGAAGAAGGTTCAATATGAACTCGCTTCCCGATTACTCGTCATTCATTTCATTCAATATTGGTATAGTCGAATGCAAAATCTATCTGGCGTAATGCCACATTCAATTGTTCACTATGCAATTGTTTAACTTCATGTGTTTGTACTATTTCAAATGTTTAGTTCGTTAATCAATTTAACTGCTTACCATGCAAACGTTTAATTTCATGTGTTGTATTACTGGAAATCTTCAGCCAGTCAATTAATTAAATTGTTTGCTATGCAGTTGTTTAATTTCATGTAACTGTGTCACTTCAAATCTTTAGTCTGCTAATTCATTCATTATTTGATTGACTTGCTTTACTTCTTAATTATTTCTGCCTCATATGATTTTACATTCAAACTCAAGTTTACTGTGATTCTTCCCACGGTTTGACAATTCAATGTCATCTATCCAAGTCAAATTCATTCTTATTGTTCTGAAGGTTTACATTTAGTGGTCCTCCAATTTATTTTAGTTTCCTGAGCAACCGGAATTTTATGCGTAAGCCTTTAGTCCACTTCGCAGTTTAGTTGAGCCCTTCACCTGTCAGCTCTCAAGATTGTGAATTAAATCTTTCGTAGCTCTAAAGAGGCAACACTAAATCTCCGAACGCCACATTAAAAAGTACACTCAATTTGTTAAACCAACACTCCCTTCTAATGGAATCAAACTTCTTAAAATTGTATTCATTGGGTTGTCAAAAGTGAGTCATATTTTTGTACTATTTAGAACGTACTCACCGATTGAGGTTAGCTCACAGTTTTCTCTACAGCGACTCTAACGAGTAAGTCCTTGAGTTCGACTCCCGACTGTGTCAGAATTTTCAACTTTGGAATTCTACGTCAAATCCAGTCGCTGTCTTGAGGAGAATTCTAATGTCTGACTGCTCTGATCGGTAGTTTTCCATGGTTTGTTCGATCAGTACCACGTGAATGCCGGAGCAGTACCTTAATATGTGGACCGTACGCGATATTTCCTTCCTCATACTTGCCTTATCCTCTCCTGTTATATAGATAATTACACCACAATTATACTACCACACAAGCTGGGAGATCAGACGGAAACTTCGAACTCTCCCGGCAGGAGCGGTGCGCCGCTCGGGGAAATTCCTGGAAGGGCAATTCCGTCGTAATCTGATGTGTAAGTCAGCGCCGGCACTCATCCCTCGGGGCGGAACACCGCCGGCACCCAGTACAATGACTACACTCACGGGAGTAATGGCCATACTAGTTGGAAGTCCGAAAACAACATTCAATTGCTATGCTATTTCGTGTTTCCGGACGCATCAACAGCAAAGACAATTATTCCCGTAAGTGTAGTGTATGTTTTATCGCGAGTTGTTTTGCAGATATTCCTCCGTTGGATGACGAGATCCGGCGCCAACCTACAGGTCGTCTTGAAGGCGGTCCAACTAGGTATCTCCCACCAGCAGAGCACCGCCCCACCTGACAAGCTCTAAGATCTTGTCATGGATAAGATCTAAGCTCCCGACATGTGCGGTAGGTGTTGTGTAAGTGTTGAAGATAGGACAAAAAAGAGGAAAGAAAGATCGTATGCGGTCGGTGGCCCTTTTGTTAGGATACTACTCCAGTATTCTCCTGGTGTTGATCGGATAAACCTCGGAAAACTACCGAATAGAGCAGCCAGCCGCTAGAAGTCTTCTCCAGACAGCTGCCGGATTCGACCTAGCTATGTGTCGAAATTGGTACCACCGTTGGGACTCAATCCTAGGGCTTGGCAGTCAGGGGCGTTGCTGTGACATCAGTTGATGTCCCGCCCCTAAGCCGGCACACCATTCAGCCAATGCAGAGTACTCGCAGCGCAGCCGCAGTCTCTGGGTGGTCGGGTCATGCTCTGGGATGGGGGATCACGCTGGGGCGAAGGCTCAGCAGAAGCTTTGCTGAGATCTCTGGAGGGTCGCTGACGGGAAGTTCTAGGGATGGAAGCAACCGGGAGTTTAGAGCTTGTCCCGGTTGGGGTATTGGATATTAGCGGGGGCTGGTAGGAAATACCTAATTGGTAAAACCCCCGTAAGTAGTTCAGGGAAGATCACCGCCATCTCCCCACAATAAATACATGCACCACACTTACAGGACTAATAACAGGCATTGACGCACCCGGAATCACCCATCAATCAATCCTAGGGATGGAGTCCGTCGATGGGGCATTTTCGGCTCTAGCCACATTCTCAGTCGAATTCAACCTTAAAAATGGGGAAATTAGGAAATTATCATGATTACAGAGATAAAATGTTTTATTACGGGGCCCCTTTCAAAATTTTCGACCGTCCTGTCCCCCCGACTGGCTGGCGACGGCCAGTGCTCGGGGGCTCGTGAGCTGCTTCGAGCGGTGAAGGTGCGCAACGGAACCGGAAGTGCGCAACGGAACCCGCCCGATGCGGCGCGGCAGGGAAAACGCAGCGACGATGCAGAGAGAGCGTGCGCCAGAGCGTGCGAGTAGCGTGGCAGAGCGTGTACTGGAGCGGCGGGCTTTCTCGCCTTGAGAGCGTGTGCTAAGAAATCGTGCCAATAAGCGACGTACGCGGTGATTGAAATTGGCGCTCGGTCTCGCGCTGCTGCTGTTGTCCACAAGGAGGGGCTCCGAAAGAGAGGCTTGGAGACGTAGATCCACGGGGGCCCCTTATTTCTAACACGTTTCTCCCCTCCCTACAATATACATACAGAATTCATTTTTATCTACAACAGAAATAACTTTTACTGGTTAATTACAAGAATTACTTTATTGGTTTTGAATGAATGGGCCCTGCCGCTTCTGGGTGCCACTGGCCGAAATTGACCTAGTGGAACACGAAGCTTCTCTCTCTCTCTCTCTCTCTCTCTCTCTCTCTCTCTCTCTCTCTCTCTCTCTCTCTCTCTCTCTCTCTCTCTCTCTCTCTCTTTCTCTCTCTCTCTGCTTCTCCCTCTCAGTCTCTTCCTCTCTGTCTCTTTCTCTCCATCTCTTTCTCTCTATCTCTCCCTCGCTCGTTCTCTCTCTTTCTTTCGTTATCTCTTTCTCTCACATTCTCATTCTTTCTCACGTTCTCTCTCTTTCTCTCTTCATCTCTCTTATTCTCTCTCTTCATTATTTATTTCTCTCTATTTCTCTCTTTCTCACTCATGTTTCCATTATACGCTCTATGTGGACATCTATGTGGATGTAAATATGTGTCAGAACATTGCCATATTTTGAACTGAAATTTGGTAAACATATCAGGAGTTAGGCATTGTTGCATTTCAATCTCATCTCCCCTGAAAGCTAGCAATTTCTATTTCATATATTTCAAATAGGTTTTAAATTATTTCTAAAAGATTAATGTGTAAATGTGTAAATGTGAAGAAACAAAGAAATATGAATTAATATACAAATTCAAACTTACGAAGCATCCCGCTGTCTAGAATTACTTTCACGAGGCGCAGTAAATTTGCAATAAGCATTATTTTTTGTCGCCAAATTACAACAAACAAATTCTCATATTTAAAAAAAATTGAATTTGACTTTATTTGAAGATCTACTTTTGATAAACACATTTCATTCAGAAAAAAAGAATTGTATTTTCATAATTGTAATAGTAGGAAGACACTGGAATCTTTTTAATTTGTTTAAATTTTCATAAAAATCTGCATCATTCTCTTAAGCGTCCTTTGCGCTAAGGCCTCAATTCAATTAAATAATGTGCGGCATTTAAGAAAAATGTGTTTAAAGAAAATAAAAGTTGCTTGTTTGACACAAAATTTTGCACGTTACTCACGTTTTTGAAAAGTTAAACGTAACTTTACTTGAAGATCTTTTTTTGATGAACACATTTCATTAACAAAAAATGTAACTTCACAATTGTAGTCTTAGGAACTCGCCAAAAATATTTGAATTTTTTCAATTTTTGAACAATCAGAAGTTTTAACGAGAATGAGATTTGCACCTTTCCCTTAAACGTCATTTACACTATTCAACAACAAAATTCAATTAATTGAATTTTTTTTTAAAATTTTGAAAATGTCCCAGAGGCATCATGTAAAGTACTTCCCAAAATTAAAATATCTGTTTCGAATTCAAGGAGCCGCGACATCAACCAGAACGATTGGGGAATATCAATTTTGGAGAAAATCGGATGAACGGTTTAGGCGCTAACGTTCACAGACAGACATACAGACCGATGGATAGACGGATGGACAGACAGACGTTTTGCCGTCAATCTAGTTTTCGGTATCAAGGGCTCACAAAATGGATTCTGGCAATACGACATGTTAAAAGATTTTTTCTAAATTTAGCATCTAGATTTATACACTTTTTGGTTGCCAGGGCCGTGCAATAAGCGTTTTCTTGCCGAAATTTCGCCATTTTTTTCGCGCACATAACTTTCTTTCTACCGCCGTAGTGGTAGATAGAAATTAGAAACAAGATATTCAAAAAACTTCAAACTAATTTCTAGGTATTGCCCGATATTCAGTGATGAACGCAACAGAAATTCTCGGATAACATGAAAGGAAGAGAGAGAATATACAATTTGATATCTAATTTGTCAGCCTATACAGTAGATAGACGAGCTGATATATTAGAAAGATTACTATCATACGCACGGACGCACGTACAATTTCACTAATTTTACTATAGATTCCACTGCTGTCTCATTAAAATATCTTTCTTCATCCATAAACTAAGGTGTCTCCTGATGATATTTTAACGGGTGTTTTCGAAATCTTTATTTAAAAATCCTGAGTCGTTCAGAAACAAGACTGGCACAAAAGGGTACCATTTTATTTCAGATTTATTAGTTCAAATTTATCATATTCAAAATAAGATTCATGAACTTTTTAAAATTCTTTTAATGTTTCTAAATATTTGTTACCAAAACCCGCATCACTTGACAAATCTTCAAAATCAGTATTTACAACGATTAAACATTTTGCCATTCATTTGAAATCGTAATCCTTTTTCACTATCACACGTACTACGTACTTTCGTAGTAAAGAGAAAGTATTGTAATGTTCCAGAGGAGTTTTCGTCAGAAGAACTCTTATTTTGGGGCCTCGATACCGAAAAAGGTGTTATATCTGGCTCCTTATTTGTAGCAAATGACTTCATCCAACTACCAGTGTAGTCAGACTCCACGTTTTGTGGGCCCTTATTACCGAAAAATTGGTTTACGACTTAACGCCGGTCTGCTCGAGCGCCGGATCGACTGTGGTGAACACTAGCGCACTATAAAATTGAAAACTTGGATTTTTCCTTCAAATGAAATTTGTTGTCCATAAATAGTTCTTTCAATATGATCATGAAGATTTTTTCGAATATTTAAGTAGTTTTCGTGCAATAGAGCGTGCAATATTTACAATTTAAAAAAATTAAAAAACAAGATTTTCTCAAAAACGGCTCCTAATTTTTTCTTTAAATTTATGGTAAGGTTAGTGGAAAACAAACCTTATGCCGTGACATAAACGCCATGTTGCTGTATTCTTTTGTTTTTTCACAAATTTCAAAAATGAAACTTTTTTGACTTGCCTTTCACATCTGCAAAATTACCATTAAAGGTGATTTGTTCACATTATTATATTTATGAGCACATGTGCTTTAAATATTGTAAAATAAAGTTTCTCGAAAACTCAACAGTTTTCTGTAAAAATAAACACAAAATTCCGCATTTTCAGAAACACTCAAACGCCATTTTGTCAAAAACGGCTCCAAATTTTTTCTTCACCTTGTTCCAATGGGCATTTCCACCGATTTGTATGCATTATTACATTTGTGAATGAAAGCGCTTCAAATCACTTCAAATGAAGATTTTTGTAAACGCAATAGTTTCCTGTGACAAAGAGCTTAAATTTCGCATTTACAGTAATCTTAATCACCATTTTCTTAGAAACGACTACGAATTTTTCAATGAAAACTTCTATTTAGGACGAGTTTTTACGCTTCTTTAATATTCTTGAAGTAATGATTCACTTGTACAACTAGGAAAGTAAAAAGTTGAGAAATTGTCAAAAAGATGTACTTTGGGCGACGATAGATGGCAGCTGGCCAGAGAATGAAGCACGACCTTAAAGTCAAACTACATCAAGGAAATTAGAAAACTATACTACGCGAAAGTCTGTGCCATTCTGTAGCACCTCTAGTTCCTTAATGAAATCTTTTCTTCAAAGACAGGTCATGAGAGAAGGTCATGTTCAATTTTTTGAAAATATGATTAAAAATATGAAAGAATTTTTTCTCAAAAACCGCTCCAAATTTTGTCTTAAAATTTTTTGCTCATAAGGGACAGTAAAATATTTGATGCTAGTACCATTTTCAGCGAACTCTTCGTATTTTCAAAAGTTGCAAAAACAGCACGTTGGAAATATTGGATTAAGACAATACATTTTTAAATTTTCGGCCTGAGTTTGAACCTCATATTGTTTCTATAGTGTACTAGTATAGCTGACGGCGAGTTAACTCACAGGACCGGAGCTCGAGTCTCGGTGTAAAAAATATTTTTTGCTGGTTGAAACTACATTGTTGTTATATTGTGAAATTACAAATACTATGTAATGAAGTGTTTAAAAAGATTAAAGCTTAAAGTAGTACGTGTTTCCCATTTTTACTTTACTTTTCTTTCGGTATTCGGTCTTGAGATTGAGTTCAAGGTAATTCTACTACGATTGCATTATGTGGCAAAAATACCAGCCGGTAATGACAATTTTCCTTAACCTACGGAGTAGTGCTTAATTGCTGCGTCGAGACTCATGGTGGAAACCTGTGAGTTTTTTAACTATGAACCATGGACAGAGATATCATTCCAGAAAAGTCTAGTTTTGGTGATTAGCAACATGCAAATCACCCCTTGCTTTCTCGTGTACGCAACTCTTAGGTAAACACTCCTCTCTCTTTGAAAATTATACATGGTTTCCATGTGTATTAAGGAAAGCACACGATTTATTACACATAGTGTGCTTGAAATAACAGGTAGTTGAGTAGCGCTGTTCGAGCGTCGCACTAGTTGGCGTCAAAGTTAGATGCAGCGAGAGCCTGAAAATATTACGATTTTTAAATAATCCCAAACTGGATCTTTACAAAAATCCTGGCATTTATTCCTTGACATTCCATGACATCCTCTGGCATTTATTGTTATTTGAATATTTCTTATTTCTCAGTGGAAAACTATAGTTGATGTGCACTCACAATCAGAGCCAGATTTAAGTTAGAGCAAGTAAGGGTGGCGGCCCAAAGCCCCCCCACCCCCACCAAATACAAAACGTTTTAATAAAAGAGATACGATGTAAATCAAATTCATATATTTTTTGTCACTTGCATACCACATTTCTATTCAAGCCATTTAATTGTCTTTGTCACATGACAAAATTGTGATATATTTTATACTTCTATTTTGTTTCAATTTTATATTTATACTATTTTATATTCAGGTAGTGCATGTTTCCCATGACACGTAATAACAATGCAACAATACAAAAGCAAGAGCAGGATGCTTTCCCCAATGTGGGAAAGTTTTATTTTGTTAACTAATTGTACTACTGGAAAATCGTTTTCAAAATTAAAAATAATTAAAAAAAGACTTCGAAAGTCATTGACTCGACGTCTCAACGATCTCGCTATTTTAAGAAGCAATGACTATGTTCTGAGGAAACTAAGTTTTGACGATGTGATTGACGATTTTACGGCGCGGAAAGTAAGGAAAGAGCCTCTTTAAAATATTTAAAGCATGTGGTTACCAAAAATTAATAATTGCAATACAGTTGTACATATGTAATATGGTTACCGAAAATTAATAAATGTAAATAGTTTTCCTGAGATTCCCGCACCAAAGGAGCCCCAGCACTGCAAATCCACCCCTTCTCATACTAAATTAGGTTTCAACAAGAATGAGTAGAGTGTAATCAAATATTTAAGTATTCAGGATAATGTGTCTTTGCGTGTAGGGGAGAGTAAAGTTAACTGGACTGGTTAGGTTATGTGGTCTATGGTTTTAAATATTGGTGGGAAGTGATCCTGCTTTCTCCTCTCGATGGCATTAGTAGAATGACAGGACTGATAATCTAAGCCACTTTCCTTAGTTGCAGGCCTTCATTGTTGAGTACAGTAAGGCATTTTTTTTCTGAAAGGTCAGAAGTATTTTCTACCACTCATCTGCTTTGCAATTTCATTGCGATTGAATAACAACTGCAAGAAAAATATTCACAAAAGATTCATTGTTAGTATTTCTGCTTTATAATTGCGTGTTTTTTTAATAATACGTCACGATTTGTATGTTTTCGGCATATAAAGAAAATAAGTGCTATGGGGTTAACTGGACCGCCGGGGCGTTCGGTTAGCAGGACCGATCGAGTTATCCCCTTCTTTTTTTCGCAAGTAGTATTTGCAGATTTGCAATTAACAGTGAATGTACAGTTGAAAGTACAGTTGATGCCCTGACCAACCAAAATGCTTTGGTTTCAACAGTGGATATTGTTACAAAGTTTTCATGCCTGCTGAAGGATGGCAGGGAAATATTTAAAGTCATGATTTATTTTAACGTGAATTTGGAAGAGTACAATCTTCACTAAGCATTTTCTCCATTTATGTGGTTATAGCAATGAGGAGTAGAATGTTTTTTTTCATAAAGACGTCAGTCACAGTTTATTTAAATATCCAGTCCACTTAACCCTAACGGTTAGGATAACTGGTCCTATTGCAAATGTATAAAATATTGCATATTTGACAACTGTAGGCACAATGATTATGTTTGTTTCCACAATATAAGGAGAAAGCCTCACTGAAATAGCTCAAGTAAATAACATTTAGAAGCAAATTAAAAAAGTGGACCAGTTAACCTAACTCTCCCCTACATTGTTAAAGGCATTTGAATATTAATTTATTAAAGTGTAAATATAGGATTATTAAGAACTCATTTTCTAAATAATCTGTTTAGATATAGGTGATTTCAGATCAAAATCAATTTTTGATACCACAAATTTGAATAAATTTCGGAGTACAGCCGTATTTCTATTGATTTTTGGATATATGTTATTGTAGTTTGTATAGAAGACTACTAGTGGCTTGTAGAAGCAAAAATACTGCTGTCGACTGCGAGAAAAACAAAAATTGGTTGTTCTGAAACGCCACACGTGAAAACTGAAGATTCTTCCTTCTTCGACCTACGGCAACTGTGTCGTAAGCAGTGGGACTCTGGCAAAGTACAAAAATTGAGTTGTAATATTATTCAAGAGTCATTGAGGATTAATATAATCAAATATTTGCATTTTCAGCCAAAATTGATACTATTTAATTAGTTTTGTATTTTTCCAGACTTCCTGATTCTCTAATGGAACCGTTGACGTCTCTCAGATAGTCAGAGGTTGCATAATTTTCTGACAATTTATGCAAATATTCGAAATTACTAATCTGTAAAACAGTACTTGAAGAGAAAATTTGGACCCCTTTTTAGCACATTGCGCTCACAGAGAAGAGTGAGATTTTTCAATTGGCTGTTTTGGCAAAACTGCATGTAATAGAGTTTGGAAAATTTATTTACTTTGCAATTCTAATGTAAATTGCAGAAAAATTTGACATGATGAAGAAAATCTGTACTCGCTCCAAAAATCCATGTTAATAATGCATTAAAAATAGCCCGTTAAAAAACGGTAGTCATGTTAGAAACTGAACCTACGATGTTTTTAAAGTTCTCTCAGAAAAACGATATATTCTTCCAATTATAAATAACTTTCATAGGATTACTTTTTTCTCTTCTCTGCAGTTTCAAGTTCGAGTCACAAGCACTCATGTAATGAGTGTTGGTAAAATATTTATTGCATAATTATCATTTACGATTCTGTTTAATTGAATTTACTGAGCTTTATCTTCATCTACTTCCCTTTCATATTTCCCCACGGAATGGGTTACGTAATAACTATTATACGTAACATGTAATAATTTTTCCATGACAGACGTCTGAGAAAAATATGATTTCTACTGTCGCTTTACGAACAATGTTAACAGCATTAACAATTTTCTTAATCGTGTGAAGAATTTCTCCTCAACGCCTTAACATTTTTTGTTCACCAAATCTCTTCCCTAAAATTAATACTCAGCGGAAAATCAAAATATTTGCCACTCATGAAATGAAATAAATATATAACGCATATCAAAAGAGATATTATATTCGTTATTATACTGAACTATTTGGTTGACTTAGTATGACTAGGAGAACTTTATTTTAAACGTTTTTTGGCAGTGTTACCAGCTAGAAACCTAGTACCAGCTAGACAACAGTAGTTATAATGTGTTATATGAACTGACATTAATAACTTAAATGTTATCAACTGTTCAAATCTTGGTGATCATGTTCTAGTCTTCATTGTTAAATTACATGAAAGATTTTTCTTCATGTTGTTTCTCTATTTAAGGAATTTAATGACCTCTTCAAAACTGGAAACTAGAGTGCATAATCCGTTTCACTTGACTGGAGCAACATGCGAAGAGCCTAAACTCATGAATACCATATTACACAATCCGGTGAGTGACCCAACGAAATCAAAGATAAAACTGACATACTTCATAATTCTGTACATAATATTGAACTAAATGTGAAATAATATGATTATATACTAAAAGGTACAATTATTATTATTATTATTATTATTATTATTATTATTATTATTATTATTATTATTATTATTATTATAATTATTAGCCTCTCCAATGGCTTATTGTCAGCGTGATAGCTTCCCGTGTTCGATTCTGGGCTTGATTTCCGAAGGGGGCGAAGTAAGGCTATAGCTTTCCATTAGAATCTTATCAGTTTATTTAACTGTGTGGCGAAAGGAAATCTCAGTCAGGCTAAGTATGCCACGGTGAGGAGAATTCGTCAACTCGCCACATATGTCCCTTGCCCCGATACCAAACGTGAATAACAAAAACAGGGCACAGGCCTGGGAACATCGCTAGCTGACCTAATCCGACCCTAACATGCCAAATTATTTCTAAATCACCTTTCAGATAATCAATATATGTAAATTATTCCTTCCGCAAATAATAAAGCAAGAATAAAACATTATTATTATTATTATTATTATTATTATTATTATTATTATTATTATTATTATTATTATTATTATTATTATTATTATTATTATTGACCTTTCTAGAACTACAGACTAACATGCTGGTTGTGATTTTAAATTAAGATGGTTCCTAATTTTCGCCCCTTTGAGTAGGGGCTTTCTCAGTCAAGTAATAAAATTATGTTCTACAACGTAGATACAACCTAAAACTGTTATATGACAAATTAAAAACTGACAAATGATAACTGATGTTTATATGGTATACACCATAGATTTGAAAAAGGTAATTTACTGAAATATTAAATGAAAACAAACCATATTTAAATTTCAAAATAAAAGATAATTTTTCTTCGTAATAACAAAAAACTTGGCATATTGTATGAAAACAGAAAAGAACAATACAACATTTTATCGATTCAACAAATTTCAAGAACAGTCCCTAGGTCTACCTTCTTCACTTTCAAATAACCAAAAGTCCTTTTCTATGTCCAATTCTTTACGTATACTTCACTGTTGACTCTCCCAGATATTTTAGTGCATTTCCTTTCCAGTAATATTGTCTTAGATTAAATATACCGCCAATATACAATAGAATTTCTAACTTTCAAATCCTTCATTAAGTTATCCACTCCGAATGACATGCATGAAATCAATCATTTACGTCATTTCAGAACGTCCATTTTCTATCTGGTTGATGATTCCGTCCGTCTTCTTAGGTCTATCGCCTCCATGACATGTCTCGTGAGTTTTTATCCCATTAGGCCGTGTATATACATATTATTTTGATGCCAAAAATATGGACAAAATATCGACGTTTAAAACCACAAACATAATGAAATGTTTGTGGATCTAAAATGTAAATAATATATCCTTTCAATAACAATAATTACGTTCTTTGTTCCAAATATCTCCACATGAGCCAGACGATTGCCTGGCATTTCTGGATGAGGGCCTCGTATTTCTTTCAACCACGCTTAAGAAATGTAAAATCGGCTGGAGCTGTCTTTCTAGAGTGTCTCAATATCTAAAAATCTAAGAATGGTGTAATAAGTAGTTAGTGAACCGTGTTAAATAAACCATAATGTTATTCCGTTTATTTCTTTTCTTTCGAAAATAGCGATCGTCCTTCCCAGGCTTGTGTATTTACACTTGTTATCCTGTCAACCTGTATGCGTTGACTTCATTCCCTCTGTATTGATACATTAAAACGTCAACATAATATTTCATACATTTCATTCATACATCAACATAATATTTAGTAAATATTCTTATACTATTTACATTGATAAAATGGGGAGGGTCTCTTGATTGCACACAACCACGTCGATTCATGTTGCCCCAGTTTTTTGTTTGCTTTGCAGTACCCAACTGTTTATGGCCAAGACTTAAACGCGCCAAAGTAACACTTTCAACATTGAGTGAAGTGTGGTGAGTCATTAGAGGGCCAAACTAAAATAAGTAAAAATAAGTGTTATCAAAATTTGTACAATGACAACAATGGGGATTAGCAGTATACGAATAGTAAATATGTAAACAATGGGAATTTTAGGGAAGTGGCGCAGAATAAATAGACAAGGAAAATAGTGTGAATTGTTTTATTAATAAATCTTTACATTACAAGAAAAAACGATGATTCCAGTCAATTTAAATATATTTAAAGCAGACGTTTCGGCCTAAATTGTAAGGCCCTCTTCAGTGTCTGAAAGGTCAACACAACCAATCAGTTACAATCTTACATAATATTATTAGTATAAAACAAATATAAAACAAAAACAATGAGATAAGGACGTGGTACCTGTAAATTTCCTAGGTTATGCTACACCATAATGTCGAGATATAATATAAAACCAGGCACTTCTAATCTTAAACAATGGTGGTCTAAAGGACCATATTGGAGAGGCATTGAGGAATGCAATTGTTTATCTTGGAAGATCTTCTTCCGATTGAAATTAATACTTTAAGGTATCGGTGCATGTTCGATACCGTGGTGGCGGTCGGAGGCGCCAGTACGTGTAGCCTAGGAGAATTAATTGCTTGAACTTTGGTTGTGAGAAGAAGTAAAGCGAAGTAATCGGATATAAGTGAGTAGTTAAATTGTGAAGGGGCGTAAATGTTAATTGTGAAAAGAAGTTCTGAACGATTACGAAGTAGAAGAGATAAACTGGAATGGAGCGCGCCCGACGATGTATTGGAGGATCCTGCTGAGGAAAGGGGGACTACCGGATAACAATGAACAAACAGGTACAGGAACGAGAAGGGAAGTAAACAATAGACAACAATTATTCTGACGTGTAGAAAGGGCATGTGTTGCCCTTAAATTTATTTTTTTAAGCTAGCATATTAAGGTAACATGGCCATGAGTGAGTGTATGTGCATTTAAGTAAAGTATAAATGGGAAAGTTGATTGAGAAAGATGTTTTGTTTTCTTGTTCGTTGTTCTTTTTATTGTGAAATGAATGTATTTGTTATTTTTTTGTAAGTCAAGGAGGAGATGCTAGATTATAAACGTTTGTAATTTAAAGGGTGAATATATTTAATTTCAAAAAGGTAGACAGAATTCCTATTATTAAAAATATATCAAAATAAGTCTTTACGTAAAGTTCCTCACCGCGATTCCGTACGAACGGCTCTGTAGGCCCACGCAATAAATTTCTCTCCAGGGGTTAGCCAGGACAAACGTGTGGGGTATTGGATTGGAATAAATTATATATATATATATATATATATATATATATATATATATATATATATATATATATATATTAGAGATCCTGTATTATAATTATACAGAGATCCTAGGGATAGAGCGGCATGCCCAGCGTGAGGCTAAGTGATGATATAGAAGTATTAATAATATTAGATGTTTATAAATAAATAAAACCTAGTTCGTTAAAGGTAACCCATTAGAGGAGGTACGTTTTCATGGAGAGAGTGCTGAAAAGTACTTAAGAGTGAAACGTAAATACGGTCGTGTGTGGTGCGAAGTGTCTTTCGATGTGCATTCCAGAATAAATCTGTTCACTTCATTCTAAGAAGCTGAAAATTTCTAAATCAAAAATTCAATAAAAATAAGACATTTCACGGGAAATAATTCATTACTCGGTGATGTAGTTCTGCTCTACGAACACAATCCTTCAGCATGAGATGTAGAATCAGAAAACAATACAAAATAACACGTTCACAGAGCCGACTGGAAGTCCTTGAGAGGATTAATCTTCCTAAATTATGAATATTTCTTAAATCTCTACAGTAATTATTACAGACTAAAATATATTTCCTTTAAGCAGAAAAGTGAGTAAAGAGCCCTAGATCGGAAAATTCACTTAACTGGTTTCCTTTTTAAGGAAATCAGTATCCAAAAAGGTGAATCAGTGTCAATTTTGAGAAGGCGTCACTGAAAATTATTTTTTTTTAAATTTATTAATTTCTGAAGAATTATTCATAGCTCAGTAAATAAAACTATACATATGTATTTACAGGTTTATATGCTCTAGATCTATCTGCAAGTTGCTTTTAGGAATAAATGATACGGATATTTGTTTTTGAATCGTGTTTGGAAATTGGGGTTTTGGCAAGTTTGAAAGGTGATAGAGCTGGAATTTGAGGTAGGTTATGATAAACGTTGGCGGCCAGTTATTTTATGTATTGTTATATTGGTTCCAAATTAAATTCGTCGTGAAGTTGATTGGTAGTTATGTACCAAGGGACATGAGCAAGTATTCCTAAGAATTTATTTTGCAATACTTGCAATTTATGGATGTTAGTTTTAACAGAGTTGACCCAAATTGGTCTGGCGTACAACATGAATGGTATTAAAATTGTCTTGTAAATTGCTATGGCTAATTTATAATGGATTGGACTGTATCTGTAAATTGGTTGTGTCAGTTTTATTCTAGCTTGGGTCTCTTTGGCATTTATATTATTTCCCCAATTTAACTTCGTATCAACGTATAAGCCTAAATATTTTACAGGTTTATTAGGGGGGTACCATTCTACTGAATTGGTATTTAGAGTAAGAGGAAGTTAGAGTTAAAGGAGAAGAATGGGGTGTTAAAGTAAATATTTTAGCGGCGGTTTTGTTAGGATTGCAGCTATCTATCATATTTAAATAAAGCTGGAAGTGTGTTCTAAACTCAATAAGGGTTGTGCCAGAGGCAAATATGGCTGCGTCGCCGGCAAATTGCGCAATTGTGATTTTATTAGTGGGTAGGTCAGCGACATAGAGGTGGAATAGAGTGGATGATAACGGAGAGCCTTGGGGAAATCCAGCGTTCGTGGGTTCGTCCAGGTTGGATAAATGATTGTTTATATTGACTGAGAAAGTTCTATGTTAAAGAAATTTATTATTATTGATTTTAAGTATAGTGGAGTGCCTATTTGAATGACTTTAAATAAAAGAGCTTGGTGCCAAGTTCGGTCAAAAGCTTGTGTAATCTCAACAAATATAGCTATGGTGTGATGTTTTTTGTTTCTTCAATCGAATTAATGAGCTCTAACATTCTTAATAATTGGTATTGCTTTGAGATACTTTCTGTAAATCCGAACTCTACCTTGGGGATGGCATTGGTCGTTTTTTCAGTCTTTTCAATATGATTTCTTCAAATATTTTGGAAAGAGTTGTTAATAAGCTAATTGAGCGGTAAACCTCAGGGTTTGATAGGGACTGAAAATTACTTCTGAACGCAAATCTCTATAGGCAAGACAACTGCACCCGCACAAGCTATTTGTACGCCTGGGTTACCAGGCGCTCCTGCGAACACGAGTCATTTCCCCTGACTTCGCTTCCGTTTCCCCCTCAAATACAGAAAGTGTGTACACATGCTACCTGTAGAAGGGAACATAAGTACAAAATAACACACAGAATGGTGGCTTTATATGAAAATTTGTTTGCGTGATGTTTTCTGTCAAACAATTCAGATTTGAATTTGAGTTATACTATAATTATTATTACGTATTTCTTTCTCTCATGTTTATTTTCTTTTTAAATTCTGCCTTGTATAAACGTTTTTACCAAGAGGCATGGATATATTTGAATGGTCAAATATTTGTGTTCTATTTAATTAAACCATGCCAATCATGTGAAAAGAAAAACAAAACAAACAATTCCCTCTTACGGGCGGAAAGCTCTTTTAACTGACAAGAATTGTTATCTGTTAAACCTCTTAACGAACTGATAATCGCGTTAACTTCCTGAACGTAGGAAGGTCCAGATATTCATAAGTCACTCCAGGGCGTTTTTACGACCCTTACTTTCAAATCTTGCGGCTGTTGCTGTGGACGCAGTGCCCACGAATTCTAGAAAACCCAGTTACCTTGCCTACATGCCTACTAACAAGTAACATTGCCTACATGCCTACTAACAAGTTTTCAGTTACGTTTAAAGTTTATATGATGGAGAACAAATTTCAATAGCATTTTTTCTACTGATTAAACTACCCAATTTCTTGGAATGTGAATTTAAATGCGGTACTATGTGTATAGTGTAGTTTTTTACAATTTGGGTCATCTCGGGAGAGATTTTAACGATTTGGTAAAAAATTGCTAATTCTCACTAGCAATGATATTCACGCTGAAAATGTTTATTTATTTACAATTCAATACATAATATCATATTACCTTAATATCATATCATACCTTTTCTAACACTGAAAATTGAAATATTTGTAGAAACAAGAATGTGTCTCAAAAATAACAATTGAAAATGAAATTTGAGTTAAATAAAACCTTTTTCTAAATAAGGATGTTTCTATTAAATCGCATTGTAAACGTGCGACCTCTTTCGACGTGTGTCCTGACCTGGTGTGCGAGTTAATTTACTACCTCGCTCTAGTGGATTTCTTCCGGATTCTTTTTTTCTCGGAAACCTGTTTACTCTTATCTGACCTTCGGTAATAAGTTTCTACCCGAACATGTGGTTACGAGGCCGAGAAGATAGAGCGTCGAGGGAGCAGAAATTTATGCCGGTATATTTGAGGTCATTGGCCTCGATACATTGCAATGGGTGTGACCGGTTACTTTTCGAACAAGATTAATGCAGTCCTTAGAATACCTAGAGCAATAAGAAGTCTTGCTTCTTGACCGGATCATTCCACTGGAAGGTCGGTTATACCATGCATTTCTATTCCTTTTCCTATACTTTTTACTTTTATTCTTCTATTCCTTCTGATATGATATCCTGAACAGGATGTGCTCGACTATAGATCTCAAACTGATGCATGGCTTTCCTGGGTAATTATGAAATAAATAAAAATAATGAAATAATTAATCAAAATTTAGTTTACAGGCTCTGACTTGGTGATTTGACTTACATTTTGCGCCACAATTACAGGGTGAAAAAATCCGCCCTGGTATACATAACCCAACCGAAAGCGATTATATCCGCCTGGGGGATGTGCTACTTAGGTTGCCTACTCTGGTTGGATCTGAGCAACAACATGTGCTTATGGATAAAATGTGCTTAATGCTTAAAGCTTAATGTGCGTGTGGACAAAATAAGTATCCATTGCCTCTGAAATTTCTGTAGTACAGACATGTTTTGCGGCTCTCACTCTTAAAAAATTTCGACAAATGACGCTCTAGAAGAAAGAATTTCATGAATTTCATTTCCACTTGATAAATATTAATATTTATTTAAAAACGCATCTCCTAAAGTTTGCAGGCGAAAATGCAGTACACGGCACTCTTAACACGACACTGTTCTTGACATCGATTGCGTTTAAAGAGAACACGGTACTTTAAATAGTTTCTTAGATCATTACGTGTTTTTAGGCGCTTTAACGTCGTGCCACTGTTCCGTAAATGTAGTGCATGTCATAACCGGGAGAATGCAGGGTTCTTTCCCGCTGGAATGGGCGATCTATGACCGACCTACACGTCGGTTTGCCCTGCCTGGCACCACTCCAGCGGACTCCGCCCCAGCCGGGACAAGCTCAGCTCCTGACCAGTCTCCCGGAATGTGTGGCAGTATAGTGCATGTAAGTGTATGTGTGTGTAAGAAAGGGGTAGCATAGGACAAGGAATGGAAAGGAAAGGTCGCGCGTTGTCCGTAGTCCGTTTGATAGGAAACTGCTCCTGCATTCGCCTGGTGTTCATCGGAGAAACCACGGAAAACTACCGATTAGGGCAGCCGGCCGCTAGAACTCTTCTCCTTGCAGAGGCTGAATTCGACCCAGATATGCAGCTAGTATTGAATATTCGCCACCGTCAAATCTTTAACTTTAGAAACTTTCAGTCAGAGACCCTGCAATGGCAACTGTTGTTGACTCGGCACACGAACGGATTAAAGGCCTCGAGTTATTATCCTCACGCAGTTAAATAAAAAAATGTTTTCCTTGAAGATCCACCATTATATGTTTGGGTGTTCATCTCTTCTGAGTACCGTCACTTCGTGTAATTACGTCACAGTAATTACTGTACAATAACAGCTACTTAAATTGGTATACGTTCAAAAACACATTGCTTGCACCTCGAATAGTTCACACACACACACACACACACACACACACACTTATGCGTTGATACATACTAGCTTTGCGTTGATACATACTAGCTTATTCGGAATCACATCTTAAGAGGCATTTTCAGATCTTTACCTTTACCTGGCAAATCCCTGTTCCAACAATACATCATCAATGTTCTATTTGTATCCTAGGAATCTACCTCTTTCCAATTATCATTTAAGATTTTTTTCGTGACCATCTATCTTCGTGTGAGTCACCCAAATAAAAAAGATGACATACTTAAAAATAAAAGCTACACATTACCTCAAATAGACACAATTACTACATCGTATTGTAGAATACTAACGATATTCCGTGAAAACAAATATGACCTCGAGGCCAGCGAGGGAAGGTTGTATGACGTCGTAAAGCCACGACGTCAGCTCCTTATGTTTTAGTAGCGGGAAATCCTAGTGGGCGCATCTGCGTGGGTGGGTTTCGAAGCGGTATTCCCACTGGAATAAATGTTCATGTCAAACAGGTCGCGATCGGCATCACGTGATTCTAAAAAAGATTTTACTTTATTGTTATGGTATTCAGTTACCATTTATTGGTCTGATGTCAAACAATTATTTCCAATGAGTTATATAATTACATTTAACAATTGATTGTACATATGTCTCCCAAATTTTGTCATTTTGAGGAAAGTGTATAAGTTGTTACAAAACAAGTAAATTAAATGATCGACTAGGCATTTATTTTGATTGTACAAAATGTTTTATGTGAAAGTTTGGACAAATATTTGACAGTTAAAATGCTTTTCCAAAAGTCCACAATTAACATAAATGACGAAAAACCTCTACTGTATAAAAGTATATTTAAGACAATAACACAGTAAATGGTGTAAGAGCATGCAAAAGGTGATGTACAAAATATTTCAATGATGAACATATACTTGCTTTGAATGCATTCCGTTTAAAATCTGCGAAGCGAGAAACTGCAATGCAAGAGGACACTGAATTATTTCAAAATTTTCTACTAAATATGATTGTTCTCTTGTGATCGCGCCAGTTTTTTTTCTTTCTTTTTTTTTTTTCATTTTTATCTCGGTTCTATCGTGCTCGGCGTGCTCATCACGACGTCTTCATGACGACCCCACAACCAACGTGCCAGCTCAATGCGATGCGGTGCTTCACTAGAGTAACTTTCTGCGCAAAGCTAATTCGTCGAGTATGCGCCTTCACCCGCGCCCTGACGTCACAGGCAAACCACATCCTGCGCCACAATCATGTAGACGTTACCTATCGTTGTAGGTTCAATGGGTTGTAAGACCAAATGACAGACATAAGTATTAAACCCCACCAAATGTAACAAAATTACTTTGTGTGGCACTCTCACTTCCATCTTATATTAGTATATATATATATATATATATATATATATATATATATATATATATAGAGAGAGAGAGAGAGAGAGAGAGAGAGAGAGTGAGAGAGAGAGAGAGACAGACAGACAGACACATAAGTACGAATAAAACAAAATGCGACTAATACTACGGAATCTACACGGTACTAACAATTGGCACTCAAACAACATATCGTATTTCAATTAACCTCACTCTCGATTGACTGATTCCGTGGTTGGTTGCGTGATCTGCTATGGTCAATATTCTGCTAAGAATATTATGTTTCTGTTGCGGAAGGTGCCTTCGGGGGTGATGTTCTTCCCGCGCTGGATGGCGAGCTCCGGCGCCCGACCGACTCGTTAGCTTGTTGTTTTTCATCCATGTATCTCCCATCAACATGACTCCGTCCTAGCCGGAACAAGCATTTAGCTCCCGACTGATATGGCAGTGCTGTAAATGTAAGTGAAAGTGTGGGGTGAGGATAGAACAAGGTGAGGATGAGAGATAAGAGAACAAGTGATGAGGATAGATGAAGGAAAGATCATGCGCGGGCCGTGGCACAATTGTTAGGGTACTGCTCCGGCATTCGATTGGTGTTGATCGTAGAAACCACGGACAACTACGGACCAAAGCAGCCGGTCGCTAGAATTCTCCTCCAGATAGCGGCTGAAGTCGACCTACCTATGTAGCTAGTATCGAAAATCCTGCCACCGTTGAAACTCGAACCATAGGACCTCCCAGTCAGTGGTACTGCAGTGACATCAGTTGATGCCCTGAGCCGCTTCAACCAGTCTCACTCTCGAAACGTTCAATTACGCTTTGATGATTAACTGCGACATTTCAGCCAAGCCATTCATTTGTTCTGAAACTTGAAGTGACACTACATCCCCAGACAAGTGTTAAAGTTCCTGATTCGCCGTTGCTTAGGTTTCGATTGTGTTGTTACCTCGTGACGAACTGTCAGTTTTATTGGGAGTGTTCCAACCTAATTTATCGTCAGAATTGTCTGAGGATTTGCATGACTGTGATTTCCACAACGGATCTCGTCATTCGAAGTCTCTCCATTCAATGCGAGAGCGGAGCGGCGGAGGAGAACGTCCTGGAAGCAGGCCGCGCGGCCCCCGGGAATTCGCAGCCGAGTGTGACGTTCGGGATGACGTCACTGAGCCATGCCAGACTCCTCATTACGTTTGCGGTAACGACGCCGCGCAAAGGCGAAACCCGCTTTCCATTGGACATAAACCGTCATCCAAGTGTTTATCATGAGCAGAAATATCGTTTTATCACACCGGGAAGAGTGGCTCAGGGCATCAACTGATGTCATTGCATCCAAGTTTGCGGGTTCAAACCCGATCGAAGCCGTGGATTTTTAAGGGCGAAAAAATCCTTCGTACGCCTTCCTTCGGAGGGGAAGTAAAGCCGGCTGTCCCACGTATCTCGCCAGCCAGCGGGGAAAGATATCCGCCACCTTCCGCGATCATGCACTACACTTACGGGACTAATTGCATTTGCCGTTGACGAGCCCGAAATTACTAATCAATTGTGAGAGGATTTTATGGCCAAAAAATTCTGGAAACATGCTTTTAAAAATATTCCTTTATGACCTAAGAATTCTTAAATATACGCTTAAATATGCAATTAAAATTGTCAATATTTCATTTCCTGCATTAACCTTTCTAGATAAAATCCAGGTACATCCAAGTAAATATTAACGTTCCAATTACACGAATGTGTACCAACAGGAAAAATTGTCCAAATATGCACAAATTTGCGCTAACGTGTTAATCCACACAGCATCCAATTCTATCCAAATGTAAAGAAATTTCACTTAGCTATCCCCTGAAGCAACCAACAAAAATATTCAAAATCATAGAAATCCGCTCCCTACTAATCAATCAATCAATCAATCAAACAAACAAACAAAAAAACAATTGGCTGCGTCACAACGTAACCTGCAAAATATCTGTGCATAAGAAATTGCCTAAAAGTTAAGGGAATATGTCATATGTGTAAGCTCGTTATATGAAATTTCCCACTGTATTAGTAAACCGTGATCCTTCTGCATGCCGTAGACGTTAGTAACATTTGTTCCGAGACAACTGCATTTGTAAAATTTTTGTAAGAGCCCACATCCTTCCTCCTTCGCACCGTGCCCCGGGGTTTCTCTCCCGCGTGTCCGCCGAGGCGTGGCGCCAGCCACTGTGCGCAGGGCCTGTGCGGTTCCGGTTGGCTGCCTGGCTGGCGGCGCCGCACGCGGAGGCGAAGGGAATCCCGAAGCCTTGGCATTACGCTGCCCCCCTCCCCGCCCCCCGGCCACACTGCTGCCTCGCGGCCGCGCCGCCGCTCTTATAATCTGTGCAGGGCAGTAGGCGCTTCTCTTGCGACTGGTTCTAAAACAGATGAACCTCACTGAAGAACGAAATGTATTCTTCCGCCAGCTGTTAATCCCCAAAAGTGTCAGATCAGAACGTGTAGTAAGAGGTTAGGATACTTTTACGCGTGATTTTCCTTATTCGGACATCATCACTAAAATTAATATTGCAAGATTTCACACAAATGAGGTCGAAAAGAAGATGGGAATATGTGTGCGTGAGAATGAAGTCTTCAGACGGATGTTAACGACCAAGTCATAGATACCTGACTGTAAGGAGCCCGCTTTGTTAACTTTTATCATGTTCTTAATTAAATTATCAATAGACTTAATTTTAATCACAAATTATGAATGCTAATAATATTCCTTAAAATAAGTTTCAAATGTACTTTTCTTACCATCTATATTCATAAATATATTAATATGATGCGAACATTCCTATTGGCGAAAAGACAAAAAAGAGAAAAAGAGTTCCCGCTAATTAGCAACAATCGTGAAGAGAACGCGAATCAGTTCTACGTGATAATCTCCGACCACACCCGCTCTCTAGTTTAGCGTAAATGACAGATAAAAACGCTCGCAAGACTGAACAGACCACACAGATTTTTTGCCCAGTGTACAGCACTATATAGAGTTGAACCTAATTTTGGGACTCAAGCCCTACGCGAACCCTAACATTACGATAGTTGTTTCGGAAAACGTTACTCCTTCAGAATTAGAAGCTGTAAACACGTGACTTAAGTTGGGTAATATACAAGACACGCTGGTCCAAATTTAGGTACTTTAGTACACCAAGGGCAAAAGCGTGTTGGGTCCCGCTCCGTAAAGAAATCCTCCTCATTTGAAGAGCGTATACACTTGCTTTCCGAGGGAATAGGAAGAATGTTGAATGGGAGTCTCTAAAAAATTAGGAGAGTTAAGGCAAGACTCTGTGCCCTGTACAAAGCGTATGCCGGTTATCCAGCTTGGAAAGATATCTACATCCGATTGGGTAGACCTTCGTACTTTAGTAGGGGGGATCACAAGCACAAAATTCAGTTTAGGCCACAGAGAACAGATGTTGGAAAATTTTCATTTACAAATAGAACAATAACGGACTGGAATAAGTTACCTGCGACAGCCTTGGAACCCTTTCCTCTAGGTGTTCAAAGATTTAAAAATAAATTAACTAATGGTATTTGTAAGCTTAATTAATTTAGTAAGTTGGATTATTATATCATTTATTATTTGATTATTATTGATATTTTTATTGCTATTATTATTGTGTTAATTACTATTAAATGTGTTCCTGTTCTAAATATATAATTATATTCAAAGCAGTATTGTTTTGAAGTGTGGTGAAGTGTTGTGCAGTGTAGTGCAGTATAGAAGTAGAAAGAGAAGTGAATTTCAAATGTGAAGTGAAGTGAAGTGGAGTACAATTAAAAAGTCGTGTAATCTTGTATTGAATAGTTTCAAATAACTGTGCAGGTCAACCATAAAATGTAGTTAAGGCTATTATTATTAGCATATTATTATTATTATTATTATTATTATTATTATTATTATTATTATTATTATTATTATTATTATTATTATTATTATTATTATTATTATGTCTTTAAATAATTTAAAGTTACATTATTAAATAATTTTAAGTTAATATTAGTAATATGTAAATTGTAGAGTTCTGCCACCAGGTTGTATATACCTACCTGCAGAATAATAAATATCTATCTATCTATTTACCAAACCAGAGGTACTTCAACAGCACTTTTCAGCATTATTGGAAACAGTTCCGTAATATTGTAATATTGCAAATTCTGGCCTACTGACGTCTCAGCTATAAATTGAAACTATTTTAACTGTTACAGTACATGCAGCACATTACACAAAAAAGCAAGAATAATTTTACACAAGCTTGTTTGATTACATCGAAACAAGATTCCAATTTTTGAATACCATAATCGGAGATCAAAACTTCAAGTAAAAAAGTGTACTTGTTAGTTCTAAGTTAAATCTATTTACGTTCCTTTCATCTACTTCCCTTTATAAGAGTATTATTTACATCACACGATCAACACGACAGGTGACAATGGCAAAAATCGTAAGAATTTCCAACTACATGTTGCCATTTTGCGAAATGATATCGAGTCAAGCAAAGCGCAGGAAATTCCAATTTACAATTTCAATTTTTTTTGTTTTTCGAAAATGTGCGCCCAAAAATTAGACCAGTACCACTTTCTTTGCTGTTCTTTGGATACGTGGAAAAATGTAATAAAGAAATTTAAAGCCGATTTTGAGAAAATAATTGTTTAAAATTTACAAATTTTCTATGTTTGACGCAAAATTATCACATTTTTGCAATTTTAAACGTGACCTTATTTTCGTATCTGATTTTGATGAACACATTTGATTTTAAAAAATTATATTCACAATTGAAATTTAGAAAGACGCCGAAACAACAATGAAATTCCAAATTTTTGAAAAATTAGCAATTTCAACGAAAATGAGACCTTTACCAATCTCTTAAGCGTTCTTTACGCTACCCTAGGACAAAATTTAATAAAAAAAAATTCGAATTCAAGGGGCAATGATATCCGCCAGATCGATTGAGGAATGTCGATTTTGGAGAAATTCGGTTGAACGGTTTATCCACTAGCCTTGTTCTCAGAGTGACAGACATTGCCGTCAATCGATTTTTGGGTGTCAAGGACCCCCAAAACGTGGATCTGACTAAATGTTTTGGAGGAAATAATTTACTATATTTAGGGACAAGATTTAACTACTTTTCCATTACCAGAGCCCGACAATAAGAGATTTTCCTGTCGAAAATTCGCGTTTTTTAGTATACTTTCCCTATACTGCGTAAGCAATAGCGAAAAAGGAAAAAATATTAGTTTTTAAATACAAACTGTTTAGTGCCGTAGAATATTTCACTAACAGTTTTTTACAGATGCTAACATAGTTTGTAACTTTATATTAAATATAAGTCGGTCCTCTTCGTTGCGCCAGTGTTTGTAGATAACTTCTCATCTTACACTACTTTATGATGTTAGGCAGCCATAGTCAGTATGCGAATTGGCCATTTACACCAAAGGACTGATTGATTAAGTGATCGATTAGTTCGTGTTTCCGTGCGCAAAAGTTGCTGTGTGGTCATTAGTCCCGTAAGCGTAGTCTCTTTTTTATCACAAGAGGTGGCGGTGATCTTCCCCCGCTGGATGGTGAAATCTGGCGCCGACTTGTACTTTGACTTGTGAGTTTTTCCTCATGCAGGTATGTCCCACCAGTGGAGCACCGCTCCAGCCGGTACTATCTCTAAGCTCCCGTCTGGTCTCCCCATACGTGTGGTGGTGAATGTGTATGTGTGTGTGTGTATATATAAGGGAGGGCGATAGGGAAGGAAGAGGAAGGAGTGATCACGCGTGGACCATATCCCGTTTATGAAGATACTGCACCGGCATTCATCTGGTATTGATCGGGAAAAACGGAAAATTACCGATCAGAGCACCCGTCTTCTAGAATTCTCCTCGAAACAGCGGCTGACCTTCGACCGAGATATCTAGTAAGTGCCAAAACGCCTGTGGGAACTCAAACCCTAGGACCTCCCGGACACCGCGACATCAGATGTTACCCTGAACCTTCCCCGCCCGCATCACCGCTCCCTCCCCAGCGCAGGATCCGGGTTCGATGCCTGCAGCGGGCGAGCACGCCCTGCTCTGCGCCGGGTCGTCTGACCAGTTCTGGTCTGCTTCATCGTGCGCGGACAAAGGAGGGGCAGCGTCGCCTCGCATCGCACGACCTGCACACGAAGCGACGCGACGCGAGGCGACTCGGCGCCTGCGACTGAGCCGCCCTTGTGCTCCGCGCGTCTCCCGTGGGAGCCCACGGCTCTCGCACTTGTCTGCAACTGCCAGCCACGCCGGGCGGTGAATGCTCCCAGTTGCCACAGTCACGGGTCAGCGTTCCTTGATAAGGGGTTCGGCGTGGAACCACTGAGAGGTACAGCCAGGCAATTTAATCGCCTGAAATATCAAATAATTTGTTTCATTTCATCTACAGTTGCAGATTCTGCTCGTCTTTGAACAGGTGGAGTTTACATCGAGAATCGCCGGATCAGAAAAATGTAATAGAATGTCCAAAAAGCTCTCGTCTTATAGATTACGTTGCGACGAACGTTTCTTTGCGGCCTTCGGCTTCAAACTTCCAGAATTTAAGGCCCTGGAACGCTTCGTCTAGTCAACTTATTCAACCAAATAGATTTTAATAATGCTGCCCGGGTGTTGCGTGATGCATTTGACATAAATTTAGATTCATGTTTTCAACAAATCCTTCACATTTTTAAAGTCGAAGTGCAAATCGTTACGTCTTCTTGAAGTCTCTTCTTTAGAGACCTCATCTATACTTTTGAAATAATATAGAAGACGATTTTATATAATATAAACGATAAAACATGAGATGAAGTATTGGACTATTACATGCTGTACCAATATTTCCACCTACTTGCAATAATCGATGTGTTTAATAATAAATTTCACTTGCTGGCATGAAACATCTAGATCTTTTACTAACCTGCTCAAAAGAACATTTACTGTACTAAATGTCCTACAAGTATAAAGAAAAATGTTCTACAAGAAACTGGGACTAGTTTTGTTGCAAATGCTTCAACTTGTTCAGGATATAAATTAATTTCTTGAAATTACTAATCACTATAGGGAGAGTATTATTTTGCAGTTTTTTTAATGTAATATTATCACTGAAAATGCTGACTTGAAATTTTCGCCAAATCACTGCTGATAAAGAAAATACGGGCACAGGTAAAACAGAATCCTATCCTAACAAGACACAGTACTCACTCCTCACTGTACACAATCGCATTTTTTGCCAAGATCGTTTTTCTTTTTTTAACAACGAACATCAAAAGAAAGCTCTCTTTCCATCATAGTTTGATTTACTTTCTAAGATCTCTGATAATGCCCTTCTCAAATTTTCTTGAGGCTTCTGCCTTATCTTTTGTATTTACACGCAGAACACCCTGGCAATTTTGTGGAGATGGTTCCTCCTTTGAGTCGCGGTCATAGTACACTGTACCTCCGTTCATTACTTTTCATCAAAGCATAAGAACTTTTAGCGAATTTCCCTTTTATCAAAGTGAAGTGCAACCACCTTCAAATAAATGAGTTCGAATAAACAAGATAAAACAATTATTTCTCTTAAATGACTAATGAAGGGGTTCTTAAAATCGACCATACCAGAAAAAATAAACATTATTGTGAAAGAAATATGGGCCTATGCTTCCATTAAATTTCACTTTTCATTCATGTTTTCAAAAAAAATCCTGTTTGGAACTGCTCTGTCCATGAATATATATATATATATATATATATATATATATATATATATATATATATATTGACTTAAATTAGCAGAGTATGAAATTTGAGAGGTGAGTAATAAAAACGGACACAAATATTTTGAGTAAAAACAATGAAATAAAATGAGCGTTTAGTGATACGTGGTACCATGCCAAGTGCATGAGTACTGCAGGTTATATCACAAACTTTTCATAGAAACAAGAATGTCAATACTTACATTCGATAGAAGTACGGAGGCACTATGCCCATAAAAAGCAATTTTCGTCGGTATCAAGCAACTATTAATAATTTTTTTCGCAAGTGTATTAGTGTATTTAGATTTATTTGCAAAATTCCGCCTTAATGATTATGCATATAAACCTCATCAATCGGTGTAAACTACGGTGCACACAGAATGCATACATATAAGTTCTAAGTAAATATAAGCCTTCTAAACGTGACGTCACAAAGAAAGATCGCCTCCAGCGCCATGTTGGTACTGCATAATTTCGATAAGGGCCGGACCAGCAAAAATGTAATAGAATGTTGAAGAAGATTGAATTCTGTTGATTATGGTGCAAGAAACATTTTCTTTGAAGAAAGAAAAAGTTTAACTTTTAAGGCCCTGAAGGCTTTGTTAAGGAGTTATTTAACTAATACAGTTTGACAATGCTATTGAGTGTTGCGGGTTGCATTTAAAAATCCATATTTAGCTGCGTTTTTTATTTTTCAAAAAACATTAACATTTTTAAAGCCCCAAATTCGTCACGTCTCCGTGAAATTCTATTTGTTTAGAGGCATCATTTATAAAGATTTGTTGCCAGTGAGGGCCACAAAAGGTATGTATACTACTGAAACAATACAGGAGACCATTATTTTACAATATTTTTTAACGTTTTTTGATTTTGGCCACAGAAAAGTTAAGACAATCTCACAAGCAACATAAAATACAAAAAAAGCGAAAAAACACTATATGTAATATATATTGTGACCATCCGATTTCTCACCAATCAAGCAAAACGTGTCACATCCTTCGCCTGTGTCCAGAGAAGTGTCGAAACGAGTTATTGCGATAACGCGCGCCCAAAAACAAAAGACGTAGTGCAAAATGTAACGGGAGTGCTCGCTAATGTAGCTGAAAGGAAGTCGGCATAATGCATTGCAAGTCTTTTGGAAGCGAACCCTCGAACGGAGCTGACGTTTGGCCAGATCGCACTACGAGAGAGTGCCATTCCGAGCATTCGTTTCCAAACAGCGTAAGAAAAACAGTTCGGAATAGAAGAGGTAAACTGTTTATTTTAAATGAAATACGACTAATTGTGAATATAATCAAGAGTAGTATCTGCATAAATTACTGAGGGCAGTAAAGTAAGAAGCTCGTACGATTTTTACAGACGATAGCTCATAACTCGAATGTCTCTTTATCTTTTCCAGCTTTTTTATCTCTGTCTTGACGTTCTGTTCTGTTACTACGTTGATTTACAATTGCATCTGGGTAAAATTCTTGGACGAATCCCCACGCAAACGAACGCGCGATGGCCCAGCTACACATTTTATAACGGAAACGAGCCGGCCCTTCAACGTCAAAAGATACCGCGGAGCTGCTGGGAGACGACGCGTGGCCGTTTCAACCTCACGACTCCCAAGGAAAATATGTATATTTTAAGTAAGAATGTTCCAGATGGAATAATTTTATTTTGGACTTTTGATCAGAGTTTCTATAGGTCAGGAAAAGACATAGGAAAATTCGATATCGCGTGTGGAGTTTTTTTTAAAACATTGTTCTGAATCAAGAATCAATCATTCTTAAATTTTAATTTTTGCAAAAATTAGACTAAAGCATTTAATCTGTGTAAAGTAAAACACGAAGTTCATGAGTGTATTTCAAAATCAATGTAAATGTGTTCAGAGGAGAGTAACTAGTATACAAGAATTTCTAAAATTAATATAAGACAGATTGCTTAGTTAGCCACCAACCTGTATATAGCAAAGGTGTATTAGTTGTAAGATTGCTTATTTTCAGGACATTTATTCTTTTTTATGTATATGTGTATTCATTTATGTATTTAATGTATGTGCGGGATTGGAGATTATAGTATTCTGTTAAAAGTGATTCAAATTTAAGTGCTTTCGTGAACATCCGAGTGGAGAGTACATGCTGTCGTTTACATGCTGGTAATAATAAGGGCTTGGACTTTTATGAAATGGTAACATCAGAGACGGAACCAGAAACTATTTCGAAAGGGCGAGACTTCAATTCCCACCTAACTTATATTTTTGATTTTTTTAATTTTTATCTTAATAAATAATATTGCGTAGCCATTTCAAATAATGCTAGAAAGTACGTGCGTTTGTAAAACCTCTAGTTGCATTTGCGATTATGCATTTGGTTCAAAAGGAATGGTTTTCACGGCTCATGCGCTGCTATTGGTATGAGTTTTACAACTATGACCGGTAGCGGTAGCTCAGTGCATCAACTGATGTCACTGCAGCGCCTCTAACCGGGAGGTCCTAGGTTCGAGTCCTGACGGCGGCAGGATTTTCGATACTAGCTTTTCAGCTAGGTCGAATTCAGCTGCTGTCTGGAGGAGAATTCTAGCGGCCGGCTGCTCTGATCGGTAGTTTTCCGTGGTTTCTCCGATCAACACCAGGCGAATGCCGGAGCAGTACCCTATCAAACGGGCCACGGACCGCGCGCGATCTGTCCTTCCTCTTCCTTGTCCTATCCTCTCCCCTTACACACACACACTTACACTAACATGCACTACACTACCACATATTTCGGGAGACCGGTCGGGAGCTTAGAGCTTGTCCCGGCTGGGGCGGTGCCCCGCTGGTGGGAGAGTCCTGGTTAGGGGGTAACCCCACTAGCCGACGGTAGGTCGGCGCCGGATCTCGCCATCCAGCGGGGGAAGATCACCGCCATCTCCCGAGAAAAAAAACATGCACTACACTAACGGGACTAATGACCATAGCCGTTGACGCGCCCGGAAACATGAATAAATCGATCAATCAATCAACAACTTATGGCTGAGATGTGATAATATTACGTAACCGATACTAATACGAGAAACTAAGTGATTTTGGAGCATCTTAAGTTTCCCATCAAGGTCCACAAAACGGGGATTCTGAGTAAACTATGTGTTAAAGAAGGTAATTTACTAGATATAACAAGATTTACCCCCCTTTTTCGGAATCGCGGCTGCATTATTTGAGTCTTATACTTTCTCTCTACTACGTATGTATTATTTTAGAAAATAGAAAAGTGCACTTTAACTCAGAAACGTTACGAGATATAAAAATATGTGAGGACATTTCTTAATCAATACCTTTCATTTAAAAGAAAAAAAAAGATCAGTCCAGGGGCTATTGATATAGTGATGGACTTTCAGGTTTCATATTAAACCTAAGTTTTCATGAGAAATCAGATACATAAAAAAAGAATCTACACTTGAATAGTAAACTCCTTATTAGCAAGTTTCCGTCTGATTCACCTGAAGTAGACACAGGAAATTCTTGAACAGAAAATTTTACTTCGAAACAAACTTCGTCTATACGTTCTCAAATGTTACGTTTTGAGATAATAAAATAACGACCTAGAAATCAAAAACATTGCATTAGTGGATAATATTGCTGTAGACAACAAGACCATTAAAACTTGATGCACAAGGTGATAGTAGAAATGAACTGAAATTTCTCGATGTTTCAAGGAAAACTCAGTTCGAACGTTTTACAAGGAAATATCCCGATCTTTCATAATTTGCTTTATTTTGGAGTATGTAGTGAAGAGTGAAGAAATGTTTTGCTTTTTTTCGTTTCTGCAGAAAAACGTTTTAAATGGGTGAAAGCATCCACCAAATGTAAGGGAGTAAGAGATGGGTTTTACTGTGGTCGCAGAGTCAAATGTATTAAAAAATAAAAATCATAATGATTTCATTCACTCTTTAGAGAACATGCTAATAATGTCTGAGTCGCTTTCTGCTAATCATGCGATTATATATTTTACTCTTCTTAAAAACTCTCAAAAATCATTATTTCATTTGTCAAAAGAAGTTTGAATATTTTTGTGTATTTCATCATTTGTATTAGTTACAACAATAATAACCCTAGGGCAGCCGCGCGAGAAGTGCAACACTCCAGCTTCATTTAGTATCACGTTTCTGCAAAATCCGTGTCGCTTACGTATTTGTGCTTTTTTGTACCTTGCTAGAAATGCATTCTATTCTCTGTTGCTGATGCCAACCAAAATTTGGACGCTCCAATGTTTTCTGGGAACGACGCCATTGTTGTTGAAGTGTACTAGATACCCCACGAAACACTTCTCACTTGTCTGCATGACGAAGTATTCTCAAACATAATTAGTGAGGATATGTTATGACTAGTGTAAGATGACTTTGTTAATTAATAAAAAAGACGAATTTTAAGTTTTTCTTCAACAATCCATTTGTCAAATGAAAGTTCATCAATTAAATATACAGCCTCTTGTTTGACGATCAAATAAAATAAATTATTTGAAAATTCCTTTTCCTCTTTGGGAGTTGGACCAATATTTTGAGATATTTTATATTTAAGTAAAATATAAATATTCTTGCAGACATCCTGTACCACTATTTGCCTTAAAAATCACGGCGTTTTTGCGACTATTTGCATTAAAAATACTTAAAAATTATTTAATTTTCATCCTCTTGCACTGAAGATGTCTAGAAATCTCGCAAATGAAAATATATCCCGCATATTCAAATGCTTTATTGGTTCTTAATCGCTAAATCAAAATAAAATTACAAATTTTCAAACTATTTCGATATTTATATATTATTAATCTTTTTATTGTAGTGATGATCTGGAAGTTTATGACTTTGAAACTTGGCGAAATATTCATTCCAAAAAGTTATGAAAAATGAACTAATCTAAGAACACGATTCACCTATGTACCTCACTTCGTCCAAGGTGCAGGGCACAACGGTAATATTAAAGATGGAATTCGTTTCATGGCGCATTATCTTGAATATCTGTAGCTTTTTCCTGTAGAACGACAGAAAATCAGTAGTCACTTTTCTGTTTACGATAAGATTATATTTTGCTATTCAGATTATTCGTGTTTTGTTGATGAATAAAACACTATAGTTCTCGTAACTAACACTTCTCCAAAAGTAAAAAGTTTCTCTCCAAAAGTAAAATATTTCGTACCATATTCCATGAAGACAAGGCCTTCACGCACAATGTTATAAAAATCTAATTAAAACGTCACAGAAATGTGACTGATCCTTGCCACAGAAATAGTGACAGAATGTAAAAAGATAAATATATAAAATTAATTATTTTATGGTTATAAGTATTACAAGTAATACCCATTACAATAATTGTATTCATGAAAACCTCTAATTTTTAAATAACTGAACTCTAATCATGTTCCCTAAAAGCTTTCTAATTTCCTTCCAGGAAACCATTCAGTTTGTTGTTGCATTCTTGCAATTCCGTTTCTCGTAACGGTTGCGTTCCGAAGACGAACAGATAACCAACTAATGTGAGCTTTCATCAACTCATTAATAAACGGGGAAATTTCATTTGCCTGTCGTGTTGTAAGTTTCGTTTTGTAAGATGCCATCTTCGTCTTGATATCAGATTTTTCCAACATTTTAACTAAGTGTTCATGTTTTATCCTTTGTTTTTTGAATTAAAAATTAAATTGTTGACAGTTTTACTTCATCGCATACTGTAATGGTACATGAGTGAATTAAATGTTGTTTACCTTCCCTTTTATCGATCATACCGCATTTCTTTATAAAACTACAACAGTACATACTTTCTCGCATCAACACGTTATCATCTACTGAGAAAATGCCACTGCCAAACTCGCCAACAAATCCTTTTAATTTAGCTACTTTATTCCTTTGAATTAGAGGCATGGCACCAAAATCTTTCTTTCTTCCTTCTTAAAACCACGAACTTCAGCAACTGAGTACACTACAGTTCTTTGACTGATTTGACTTCAGACGATCGGAATTCGATTGTGCACATAATCTCAGCTGCAGACTAGTGCGAAACATTGTGTGATTGACTCACATTTCCTGTCTTCTCTGATTTCGTGTGTGTCATCGTTCAAATATCGATTCCACTGCCACAAATCCGTTACCAACGATATATTATCGTATCCTTCATAATTGGACTTCGTTTCCGGGTGCCAGCGCCGTGATATTATCTAAAAGACGTTCAGGCAAACACTGCTGCAATAAACGAAAGATATTCCCACCATTTCTCAAGAATGGCGTTCGCATTCACACTTATGAAGTATATTTTTCTGAACATTTTCTCCCTAACTTTACGTCATAGATGCTACCTGTGAATGACGACTGAGATCTACGATTGAGTTCAGTAATGAACAGAATTGCGTATTTAGAGGTCTGTTTGTTTATTTTCACTGTCAATTGTCTAATCGGAAATAATTTTGAAATTTCCTCCGCTCTATTAATAAAAGTAACTCGGATATTGATTTTCATTCCGTGTAGGGCGTTATCACACGTTAAGTTAACAGTAAATTAACCGTAATAATGTATTTGCGAGTTGGGCGAGAGGCAGTGCGAGGGTAAACATATTATGAGTGATTTACGCGTTATGCTAAAACTGAAGGATTGATGCATTTTTGTAGAGAGGTGTTTTCTTATATTGAATAGTCAAAGTGTTCCTTTGGGTGTTGAAGGAATCTTTAAATTGAAGAAAGTTTGGCACGAATTCAATTTATATTAAAACGTCAGTGTAATTAAAATTAAGCAGTATTGGTAAATAGGTATTTGGAGGAACGTTTGTTACAACGCTGGTTTTCAAGGTCGTTGAAAATAGAACAAAAAGAGGTTATTTTAGATAAAAGAAAAAAATTGTGAGGCCATGATCCCCTGCGATCTGGGATTTTTGGAAATATTATAATTGTTTAGAAAATTAACCAGTGGTTAATGGCTGCTTTCCGTCAGCCACTAATTTATCAAGGATCCTAAAACACGTACTCGAATTCAATTAAAATTACTTTAATTATTTTTAAACCTCGATTGCCGCAGAAATATCAATGTCAAACTTTTCTTTATAAATACGTGAGAGGAAAAAATATTGCAAAGGCTGCCCGTTTACTTGAAAATCTCATGCCAGAAAATCTAATTTTATACTCAAATTACTGTCAAAATACTAACACATGATAAATCATTTTGTTCATATTTTCATGATCTATCCATTGCTGGTAAGAAAAATACATACTTCCATTAAAAAAAATCAAAGATGATTAAATTTCTCGACAACTAAAAATATTATAGACAATTCTACGGGATGTTACTTGCTCCATGATTCCGCAAAAACTGCATTTCGGTATCCTGAACCATTTAGAAGTTGTTGGGGTGGTCCTTCGTTGGTGGGACATCCGGTATAGTAAATTTCTTTCTATAATACGTTGTAAAGCCAGAATTCATGTTTTTTGGGTTCTTAATACCGAAAAATCGATTGACGGCAAAACGTCTGTCTGTGAGCCACAAACCGCAAGCAAGATTTTCACCAAACCTCACTCCCCAATCTACCTGGCTGATGTCGCGGCCCCTTGAATTTGAAACACTGTTGCAGAAGTTGCAAAGATTCCAACTTTTTTGGCAACTTCCGTACAACTACAATTAAAAAGATAGAGATTTTTCCCTAAATGAAATCTTTGCCTTAAAGATAGATTTTGAAATAAGGTCATACACAAAGTTTTGAAATTTTGAGTACTTTTCGTGAAATTTTACGTGAAAATATGGGCGAGAACTTTCTCGCTGATGTTTTAGCACTGTAAGTCCATTGAATTGTCTACTATTCACAAACTGAAAATGAAACCATTATTCACAAACAATATCGAAATCAATTCCTGTCTAAAATTGAAGCTTGATTGAAGAATCCGCTTTCCTCACTCATAAATGAGCAAAGTATCATCACAATACGGGCAACTATGGGCCGCAATGTGCGTTTACACTTCAAAATGTTATTAATTTGAATGTATAAATTTAAGATGGCGAAAAGATTTCTAGCTTTATATAAATATCTTTTTATAGATATTTATATTTGTAAGTACTCGTAAGCGAGAATTTGTTTGAGATTAGGCATTACCTTTAATATATTCACTCTATCATAAGTACTAACATGCCATCTCAATAAATATGAATGTCACTGTGTCTGCAATGAAGATGTAATGTTATTGAAACAAACACGAACTTCCTAATGTGCTTTGGTTACTATAGTTTCTTAAAATGTCATCAGTATACCGACATTTTTACGACGAAAGTCATGCCGTAATGATAACCCTCTTTTAAAACGGTCAAGATTATTAGCAAGATTTGTGATACGCATTAACTGTTAAAAATACGCGCAAACAGTCACAATTCCTAACATAGAAAATGAAAGAAAAGTAGGAAATTCATTACAAGAGCATGTGTCTATATTTCTGATAAACAATGCTCTATAAATCTACAGGATGGTGGTATCTTTCGTGCTGTTGAGCATCGTCAATGCCTTCCTTTTCCTTCTCGTTTGAATGCGGATGCCGTTGGCCATGAAGAGAAGATCAAGGACCAAGTCGAGACCTAGTTTACGGAGGTTTATGCTGAAAGGTTGTGGGAATAAATGTTATTAACGGAATGCCATCAACTTGAAATCATTTTTTAAAATCTTGAAATTCATGAATGTAACTTATTTTTGCCGATCGGCTGGCCGAGAACGCTAAGGCAGTGGTGTCGTAGCGATCTCGGACCGAAAGGTCGCGGGTTCGAGTCATGGCTGTATTTGTGTTCGTCCTTTCACCCCTTATCATCACCATATCGTTTCATCTTCATAGTTACCATTCCGTTAACTCCAATAGTGGTCGCTAATGACCTAGATGTTGATGCGACCTTAAATAACAAAAAATAAACTTATTTCCATTGCGTGAATTAGGATTTCAATGAGACAGTATAATTCGAGACAAAATTCTGAGTTGAATGGATATTACTAAAAATGTGTTAAGAAAGTAATATAAAGAAGCCAGAATTGATTTTATTATAAGAACTTTGTTCATAGTGGTTAGGACACACCCTTCCTAATCTGAGAGACCTTGATTTAGACTCTGGAGAATATTTTCCTACCCAGCATAGAGGTCAACACAGCCTTCCTTCCAAACGGAGCTGAGGTTCTGTTTCTCGTTTGATTAAGCTAATCCGCGCACTTTTCTTGAGCTACGGTAGATTTGGGAACAGTGTGGGTTTTGGTTATTTCGCCGCCATTACTATCAAATCAACCCAGTAGATTGCGTGTGGGAGCAAATATTTTATATTACTCGGAGGAATCGAAATGCCTTAAAAATGTAATAGAATAAGACTATAATAAGAAAGACAAAATTTTAAAACAGTTCTCTTTCATTTAATTAAATGTACATATTACCACTATTTAAAATGATTATAAAATTACAAATGTAATAATATTTTCTGTTGATCCTTGGATGTTAAGGTGCTGTTCGAATGCGATCCATCCGAACTGTTTGTGAAATTCTACCTCCCTTTTCCTATCAAGATTGCTGATTCTTTGACCTTGCATTGTTGTTTAGGAAGTCATTTTCCACATTCCAGGAATTGAAAATATTTGATTTTGAAAGGAACAAACGTAAAAACACTTTTTTTATAAAAAGGGGGAGAAGTTGGAATGTATATTCTGAAAATTGGTAAATCTTAGTTTTTCTTCTCTTTAGCTTCTCTACACAGCGTCTTTTAGAAATGATAAAGAAAATGACTTGAAAAGATACAAATTCACCAAAAATGAATATGATACTTTTGTGTGTTGTTTATATTTGTAAAAATAAACACACATATCTGCAGTATAAAAGAATTCTCAGTCGTGTTAATTGTTTGAAAAGTTCATTCTGGTCGCTTCTGTTCCACCTTACTGAATGCACCTTCAACTAGCCCCTTGCCGTTAGAAGTTTGAGGTCGAATTCTAATTTTCTATATTTTTCATCGTACTAGCAATTCTTTCTTAATTCAAATTCTAAAAATTATATCGTATAATATATATATATATATATATATATATATATATATATATATATATATATATTGACGTCATGGGATTAGATCACCCCATAACGCCACCATCAGCTACGAAAAGAAGCCTACGAACAGAGAGGAGTTGGGTACGCGACGGAGCGATGGCTTGTAAACGGGCCATCTACCCACAGCTTTTCGAACTCTGACGCCCGAACTAGCGAATAATGTTTTTCCGGGAGGTCACGAAAAGAGGAGAATATTCACCCCTACAAAATTTCCCCAGGCGCGAGTACCATAAGTATCGCGGCGCGCCTCGGAGGAGCCCTCTTTGATTGCAGCAGCGACGGCGACTAGACTGAGTTCTGAAGGCGATTGTAACTTGATAGCATAGACGTTTATTTTAACTTGGTAGTTAAAAGTTAGCTTGTGAAGCGTATCTTCGAATGTGAGGTAATTAAGAAGTGGAGAGCACAAACATTCTTCGCATTCACAATATTTGATAGAGCAAGCGAAGTGACTGACTCCGAAATAACTTCAAATTTGTAAAATTCGCGCAGAAGGACATTAACTAAATCCAGCATCTCATATTACACGCTGAGACCACACACGCCCAAAGTGTGGTAGGTAGGCCGAGCATTTAAATCATAACTTCAGTAACATTAATTATTCGAGGCTGGAAGCGCGAACAAAATTGTACGAGGCGCGGCAGAAGAAGGACGACCCCAGGAAGAGCGAAGCCTAGGTGAGAAAGATTTGGACTGGAACGAGAATTGTACGAGTCCGGAGAACGAGAGAAGGGTGTGGAAATTGGAGGCGTGGCGGAGTCCAGAGTTCGAGAGAAGGAAACTGGTAACGTCGTGGGACAGCAAGCGAAGACACGTGGCAACGCGGGGCTGGCTGCAAGCGGCAGAAAATCTCCAAGGTTACCTACAGGCGAGCGATGCGGAGCTGTTGAGGTATAAGAACTGGCAACGTTTATGCGACGATGAGTTGGGGAAAGAGAATAGCAGTAAATACACGACAATTCGTGTTGAAAGTGGGTGAAAAGACCATAATAGGTGGGAGAAGTATTCCGAACGGTGTGAGTGGCAGTTTCAAGTTCATTTACTGCGCGTGTTATTGAATTCATTCAAAGAGGCCATACCTTGTACAATTTTACTTAAATAATTCATGATTTTCACATGTTGTACAGTTGGCGTTATCTGGAAAAGTCATAGTTTATTGTATTGTGTTAAAAGTAATTGCTTTCTGTGTTATGTAAAGGGGTCAGATTTAAGCAACGTGTATGGTACGTTTTATTATTTTTTTTCTCTTTAAAGTTCACAGTGTTATAGTGAGTGTGAAGCCCAAGGATAGCACCTGTGAACGGGATACCTTAAAACAAGTGTAAAATTCATTTTAAAAACCGTGCACGGAAAAACTAGAGAGTAGAAAGAGTAAAATAATGTGTTAGATGAAAATTCAGAAAGAGGAATGAGCAAATTGTGAATTGTAGTTGGTGAAAGTGTTCAGGCAGTCGAGGTGACGCCAATTTGTTTTGTTTTGCCTTGTTTTCTGTTTTTTTCAGTGACCAACTATTTAAAGTGCATAATCCTATTATATAATTATACCACTGTGATTTTTTCATTGAATATATGCTCATTTTATGCGTATGTTATCTGATTCATTGTGTCAAGGGTTCAGACCTTTCTCATACCCAAAAAGATCTTGCTTCCTGAGAATTTTAAGCTCGCTTCACGAGCATTACGAGCATTCATACTATCACGCTCACCCCACGTGTGGAAGGTAGTAGGGGGCGTGTTAGAATATATATATATATATATATATATATATATATATATATATATATATATATATATATATATATAGTGTTGTCCATGTACCAACCGCTTATGGTAAATGCGAGAGATGTGTTCCGAAGGGGAATGTCGAGATACCACCCCTCCACGGAAGGCTACACGGATAAATACGCCAGACAGACGACCGGTTTTTTTCTTCTTGGTTAGATCAGCGGCGGAGTAAGCAGTACTCGATGAATGTATAGTGTTCAGACACGAGGTCGCGGTTGTCTTCAGACGATTGTCCTGAAAGTTTGAATGGTGAATGGCAACATAATTTTGCGTGAAGTTGGCTGATGCAGTTGGTACGTGTGTTTTTGGAGAAATTCAGAACTGTGGAAGAACTGCGGCAAAGTTTGAACTGGATTGGAAGGCGAAGTAGTTGAAATTCGCTGAAAATTGTCTGCAAGTTAAGTAGGGAGAGCCACGCGACTTATTCAAAATCTGCAATATGGTGTGTGGCGAAAGTGACGCGAAGAGTGATTGAAGCGCCGGAAGTTGCCTTACCCGTGTAAGTTGCGGACTGCTGGTCGCGCCGGTGTTGTTTGTGCGGAGGTCGGAGAAGAAGAGGCGGCGTGCGAGTGTTTTCTGAGGTCAGAGAAGGCAAACGTGATGAGTTTGGGGTTCCGGACTGCATTGGTCGCCGCGGAGCGTGGGGAAGCGAATTCTGGCGGAGCGCCTGAGAACGGCGCGCCGAGGCGGCGGCGGCGCAGCCCTTCCGCTTGGTTGCGGGGTCACCGGCGAGCGGGCGAGCGCTGGGGTTCGGTGAGGGCCGGAACGTGATTAGCAGAGGTAAAAGGAACTCTATTACAACGAAAATTTTGAAGCGTGTTTTCCAACGCCAGGCTTGTGGTCACTTTAAGTTGATTTCAATAGTGATCGCGGCAGAGAAATCTGCATAGAACTAGATCTGGTAGCGACGGAATTTTCAGTGTGACAGTGACGTATTTCATGCGGTAGAACGGGGCGGGAGCAAGCCGTACCTTCACCATTAATGTGAAATGTCTCGTAAATTTTACAGCACAATAATTTTGAATTCTAATTACATTGTAAATAATTGCTTGGTTATTACATTGTATGTTAAACCATTTATTCTTGAAGGAGAGTAAATTTGTGTAAACAGGTCTTTTGTTGAAATCGGAGTGTATAATTAGATTAGTAATGTGAACTATTAGTGTTACAATGTCACAAGTTTGATAAGAGCAAACGTTTGTATGATTTTATTTACTCAGGTACGAACCGTGCACGGTGATATTACTTCAAAGATTTAAATTCACTTCGAAACATTAATTTCAAAGAATTTTTGAATGGTGTAAAGATAAAAAGCTAATTTGATTTGTAAATTTGGACCGAGGTTCTCTCCGTAGAGACCTTCGCACCGCGTGCCACCCCCTTGCTGCCGTCGGGAGGGCACGGCGGTAATGAAGGTAATGCTCTGTTTATTTACGTGTTGATGGCCCCCCACTACCGATGGCCGCATCTCCCCCAACCCACCCCACGCCCCACCCCAACCGCCCGGAGAGACATGATACCGCGCCTAGTGGAAAGTTCTCGGTCGCGACAGATAAATTATTATTACTATGAATGGATAAATAAAACCACCATTGTCGACCTACAGCGTGTAGCCGCACGTTCGAGCTCTGTTTCAATATTTTGAAAGAGAGAGACAGAACGAGAGGAAATTTCCAGGGCAGAACATTCTAGAATCTTCCGATGATTGGCTGAGAATATCTTGCGTAATAGTTTCCGACCAATCGGAATATAAAATTTCAATGGAAGGGAGAAATCAGGGATGTTCGATGTTTGAGCAAAGGGGAAAGAAAGAAACGAGGCGTTCTCTGCAGGCCAGACCAGACTACTTCTTGATGTGACGGAGAGGTTAGAGGCGCACCGCCGCCGCGATAGAGAGAACTTAACTTGCTGAGAGACTAGACGTTGACTAATTGTAAGGTGCATTGTGGCACATCCTCGTGTCATTGATGTCGGGACAAGGTTTCGTGAGCTATCAGAGTCTGCCGCACTCAATAAAAAACTCTTTACCTTGGAGTTAGTAAGAAAACTAGAGTGTTCATGAGCGCTAGTGTTCCCACTGTCAATTGAAAAGGTACGCCTTGCGAGGAGTGAATACGAAATGTCAGAAGAAAGGGCTTTAAACCAACCCATCACCTTGCCATTTGTTCTGATCATTTTGAAGAGAGCTGCTTTCTAGCAAGTTATGTTAATATAAACAAATTAAAACCCGACACCTTACCTACAAAGTTCGATGTACCAACACATTTGTTTAAGGTATGTGCCATTTTTTTCGTTTACTGTTTGTAAATAAATGTATGTACACCAGATCCAGCTTCCAAATTCAGTTGTTTTATCATACAAGAGAAGTTACGTATGTGGCTCTTTTGCTAAGTATCTGTGTATGTGCTGGGTCACGAATTCACAGCATGGCTTATTATACTGCACTATAAATATTTATGTGTTTTATTGGAGAAATGGCATTATTTATTGAAAAGCAAAATGTTGCAATAATTTCACATTTGATCTCTTGTTTGCCTTTTAAATCATGTTATCCATTGAAAGTTTATCAATAATTCCAATTTATCATAAGTAATGGGTTTGTGTGTCTAAAATGTATATCTGCGGTGTATATGAATATTTTATATCAGGAATGTTCAGAATAATTATCTTATTAGTAATGATGTATGTCTAGTGGGCTCCAAGTGCAGAATTTGTAAATAATTATTAGTAGTTTCCCTTAAATAGCTTGTTATAATTATTAAAGAAATATCTTTTAATTACCTCTCTGTATGAAGTGGGTGAATGGGGGAAATCTGGACAGAAAAGGGGGAGGGAAATGAAAAAGAATCTAAATTGTCACTTTCAGCGTGTGGAAATATCTATTAATTACTTTTTTAATTGGTTATTTAAGGTCGCATCAACATCTAGGTCATTAGCGACCACTATTGGAGTTAACGATATGGTATTCCGGTAACTATGAAGATGAAATGATATGGTGATGATAAGGGGTGAAAGGACTAACACAAATACAATCATGTCCGAGGCGGGACTCGAACCCGCGACCCTTCGGTCCGAGATCACTGCGACACTACTGCCTTAGCGATCTTGGCCTCTTATTTATTTATTTATTTAATTAATTAAATATCTATTATAAAAATTGAACTAATCTACTTCCTAGTACCTGTTTTATTTAGAGGATGATGTTATGCATGTGTACACTCCTACCTTCACCCATTGAAATTAGCGCACTCAAGAAAGACTTTCGAATAAATATCCAATCTCAAGTCTTAGAGAACCTGGCTATCATACAGGTATGTTTCAGCATAAAGCAGTACAGTTTTTAGAGTGCAGGTATCGCCCGTACAAAATGCAAAGGTAGTTAGTTATCTCTATTAACATGTACGTATTACATCATTTGATATGATTTTTTGCAGGTGCAGAAAATGCGAAAGCCCCCAACAGCTAGGCCAGTTACTTCAGCAAAAGATGAAAACCTCGATGAAAATCAACCATCTTCATGATGTGGAAGTTACGTTTTAGCAGAACATGGTTACCACATTTCAAGTTGTTTCAAGGAAACTTGAATGTGTGATTCAGCGTAAAGATGATTTTAAAACGAGCTAGGAAGCAACTGTTTCAAACAAACAGAAAATGTAATGCCCAAAGTAGGACGATATACCTAAAAGAGTTGCTTCTTGAATTGGAGAAGAAAAATTTAATAAATAAAAAGACTGCTGGTATGATAAATGAATATTTTAATGTTTCTCGGGAGCTTTTAGATCGGATTAAAAATCCAACCAACAAACAGTTTTCTGTAATACTCTCAAATCTCTAATATTGAATTTTTATTCACCTGCTGCCTACCGATTTGTTAGAGAAGCTCTTCAGTATTCCGTGCCCTGCAATAGCCTATTTGGAGATGGTACAATACTGTTGATGGCAGACCAGGTTTCTCTTCGGAAGGTCTGGATGCCCTTAAGCAGAGAGTTAAAGACTCTCCTCACTCAATTTATGGAACAGTCATGTATGATGAAATGTCCATTAAAAGTTCAACGGAATGGGATGGTTCTCAATTTTTGGCAATGTCGACCTTGGAGGTATACGTAGTGTTGAACAGCGTGAAGGTCAACAAGCCAGAGAAGCCTTAGTAGTAATGTTTGTAGCCCTTAATGCTGCTTGGAAAATTCCCATTGCCTACTATTTAATTAATGGAATGAATGCAGATGAAAAGACTTGCATTGTAAGGACGGTGCTGTATCTTCTTCACAAAGTGGGCGTACAAGTAGTGGCCATCATCTTTGATGGTCTAAAATACAATTTTGCTGTGGTCTTCAACCCTAGGAGCATGGTGGATGCCTATCACATGTTGAAATTAGTGAGAAATTTATTTGGTGATTTTAAATAACTCAAAGATTATGAGGGTAATATTGTGTCATGGAACTACATTGAAAAACTTGACAATGTCCAGAAAAGAGAAGGTTTAGTTGCTGCAAATAAGATTAAGAATAAGCATGTTAACTTTACTTCTCAAAATATGAAAGTTATATTAGCAGCTCAAGTATTAAGTAGTTCAGTGGGTAAAACTTTGGAGTTTTTGGAGTTTGGTTTAAAGGACCCTCTATTTGCTGGTGCAACAGCAACAGCATACTTTTGCTATTTATTTGATAAATTGTGTGATGTACTGAACTCAAGGAATCCATGTGCAAAAGTTTACAAAGCAGTGCTAAGAATTTCTAATGAAAATTTTTGGTCATCCTTACATGATGAAGCTGAAAATTACACTAGAGGCTTTCGAAATGCAAATGGACATCTTTTATGTGAAGGATGTAGGAAAACTGGACTTCTAGGTTTCATTTGTCTGTGCAGGTGTATTTCTTGACCTCTGTAAATGTAATAAAATGCAGTATCTTCCTACTTATAAGTTCAGTCAAGATCACCTTGAAATTTACTTTTCAATGGTAAGATCAAGGTTGGGATTTAATAACAACCCTTCTGTATACAATTTAGAGAAGCTTGGAAGTCTCTCTTTGTACAAAATGAAGTAAAAGCAAAAATGTCTGGGAATTGTCTACCACAAGATGATACTCGATTATTATGCTGGTAGAAAATGAGAACCTGGGATTTAGGTCCAGTGATTTTTGACTAGATTTAGAGTCAGAATATGCAGCTATTAATGAAGAAAGTGATTTCCCTAATGTTGATATTTTTTCAAGCAATTTAAGTGAATATTTCAACATTGTGTCTACATTGCTAGTTTTGTGGCAAGGAAAGTATCAACGATTTTGAAATGCCTAGAATGCATTGAATGTCTTTCTGCAAGTGATGAGGTTACTTCTTTCTCGGATCTATTAAATAGGAAAAATAATGGAGGGCTGTATATACCCTCAAAAGGCCTTGTCTTCGTATGTAGGCAGATTGAGAAACTTATTCGAAATGTACTCTTCACAGGAAATGGGAACCCTCAAAACAGTAAAATGAAGATTCAGATACAGCAAATGCTGTTAATGTACTTGGTCTCTTGTAAACCTTTCCCAGGCCTAGTGGAACACACGAGACAATGTGAATGATCTTGGCTGTCCGGGTGACGCCGCTTCGAAGGCTGTGTTGCTGACGTTTGGACCATCTTTTCGTGGTATTCCTCAGGGCTGGTCTGCCTGAGGAAGACCACGAAAAGATGGTCGAAACGTCGGCGTTGATCCACTTTAGGACCGCAAACGGCTGACGTGAATAAACACGACAAAAGCTCCGATTTCGGAAGCCTTTTCTAACAAAATAATACACAAAACTCGAATTATAAGCTGCAATGAACAAAATTTTTCTAACTTACATATTTAAATTTGTCAAATGTTTTAGTAAGAACTCAAACATTGCCACAACATAACTTAGATGATGGAATTGCATTGATAACGTAACTAGGATTTACGCCTTTTACCATGAATACCATTTACAGTGCCGTTTGAACACCTGAAAAGTGCCAACTGCGGCTTGATACCCGAGCGACCTTGTTCCGCTGCTCACGGGGTCAGAATACCAAGTACTCAATTAAGCCACGGCTTCCTACTGCCGTACGGGCCCTTCCTTCGTCTTGTTGATGCTCCAGAGGTCCAATGCGAAAAATCGTCTTACTCAAGACTTGGAACTGTTCACTGCAACATTCAATCAAACATACATTAGAACATGCAGTATATTTACATTAACATATGAAACTGCGCCGCCATTACGCCCTACGCAGCTCGATGTGGAAAACGCCGCTTAACAGGCTCGACGCGAGTCCCTACACAACGTGCATTTGCACCATTTACATACATATCAGAAAATGACACTGTAAGAGAAGGCGAAATTATATCACAACATACTTAAATATTAACATATCATACGTAAATTAACCAATCCAATTCCATCACGATGAGGCGTATTAAGCCACTTACAAAAATTGAATCTTACAATGGAGTCCTGTAAAAGAAACACATAAAAAACCCTATCGGCATAAGGTCGAAGCGCACCCGACGGAGGCAAGTTGTTGCTAACTTAGCAGATGGTGGCTGGGTGGCACGTAACACAGAGTGGAGAGCCCTTATATAGCTTCCCCAGAGGAGTGGGGGGCGATAACAGACGTCACTGGGGCGTGACGCAGTACTAATCGATTACGAGAGGGTTGTATGCTCATTTTCGTTCAAAGAGTAACCTATAGCGCCTTATTGTTAGGCAAAATGTCAAATATGTACACCAGGCAGGTTGCCTATACACAGGCGTGTACAACCAGAGCACCTATTGTTCAGTGCACTCTAGCGGGCGCCAATGGAAACTTACTATGTACATGGAAATATTATTTTTTGCCTTAAAAACAGCTTTTTCAACCTTTTAAAGGCAGACCAAGGTACCAATCAATCCCAAAAATGCTCTAAATTTGGGATTTGCTTAGCAGAAGCCATTTCTATGGTTGGTTTCTTTACAATGAGCATAAATCTGTTTTTAAATGCCAAAATGTTGTGTCATCTATATATATATATATATATATATATATATATATATATATATATATGTATATATATATATATATATAAAAAATCAAATATTAGACCCTAATATTATAACTCAAGAACAGCTGTACCGATTTGGCTGAAAATTGGTGAGCAGGAAGCTTAGAGCCAGGAGACGGACATAGGATACTGTTTATCCCGTTCGACAGCGTTCCTGTGTGAGAACGCACGTTTTCGCGTGATTTCGCATGTTTTCGCGTGCAAGTACTTAACTGAAGAGTGCAACCTATGCACCAAAATACAGGAACAATAATAAATGACTAATCTACTTAATTTTTTATTTGTATTTTCTAATAAACAATTTAACTTAATAAATTCCAAAATCTGCTTATTTATTGCCTTTAACAGCCGGTCCCTATGATTACAGCTTTGTATTTCTCTCTTAAACAAAAATCAATTCCAAAAAACGCTCTGCTGCGTAATAGATTTTTTAATTATCTATTTAATATCAGAGCGTTTTTTTGAAATTCTTCTTTATTTGAGAGAAAAACACAAATCTGCAATTGCTTTATTATCACGAGTGCAACAAGGATAGTACAGTTTCTCACAGTGAGTGCGACGCGAGAAAAAGATGGGACCGGCTGTTAAGGCGGAAGAGAGTTCGCCGGGTCAGCTAGTTAATTATAAGTTTTGATTAGTCACCAAACTATTGCTGTTTACAGCTTTTGGTACCATCACCTAGCATTTTCAACACTTTTCTATGGCCATAGAATTACAACATTTGGCTTTTAACCACCAGATCTTGATTTATAACCACTTAAAAAATAAATTACATGTGGCACTTGAGCTTAAAATTAAAAACTAAGCCTTACATCTAGGTTTTACAATATTTTGGTTTTCCAATGATGGATGAGATGGCTTCTCGGCTGAAATTTGTTGAGGTACAAGTTCAGTCCAGTTTTTAAATTTAACATTTTATAGCGTTTTGTTTTTTTAAAGATATTGTATTATTTTTTATTGAAAACTATACTTTTTTTGCTATATATATATATATATATATATATATATATATATATATATATATATATATTCAACGAAATGTTTGTATCTGAAGAATAATTAACAGAATGAAATGATGAGAAGAAGGCTTCATAGAAATAGTATGAAAATGAAATGTTGGCCCATGTACAGCAGTCAATGTTGACATAGGTCCTTGAATAGCAATTTCTTGTCTGACATCTACCATTAATACATACATCCAACCAACAGAATATACTGAAACAAACTGTCAAATTTTATTTTTAAATTTAATATTTCCTCTACCCGTCTAATATTAATTCAACGTAACCCGTTCCAAATTTATCAAAGAACATGGGCGCCAGGAAAAGATCACATTAATTCAATTATTAAAATTACTCTTCAACTGCTTTTTCCATTAAATTAATATCTGGCTAACTGGGTCGATGGGTCTTATAAGAAATAATCGCTATTGACTGCTAATAGCCGATTATTCGATCTGCGATCTGTACAGAATGGCCGAGGAATCTGAAAAGCAAATATACATTTCTAGCTACTCATTTGCTGGAATTGGCTAAATGAAAATCATATTTTCTATTCACAGAAACTTGTAAGTTTATTCAAGGTTCATTGGTAACAATACGAAACTTTCGGTCATGACCAGTCTCAAACCTTATATTGCAGTACCCGTCTTCGCGCGCTGTCGACCGATGTCGCCGCGTAGGATCATTTTCAATCTTTTCATTTTCAATCTTACCATCTTCTTTTCTTCCGTTCTGGCACAAGTGTTGTAACCGCTTGTCGTCGGTCACATTTATAACCAACGGAAAATGGAGGCAATAATACCCGACATTAGGCCCTACACGTAGTTCCTATAGTGGCGAAGAGATGGCGTAAGTCAGGAAAGGATTTCTGAACGCACTCCGACCATAGCCAATCAGGAAATTTTTGTGGAAATACGGACGTAGCGTGAACTTGCGTCAAAAGAGCTCGCTCTCTTTCTGATTCGAGACGCCAAGGAGAACGGTTGCCTACGAGTACACCACATAGTCAACGAGGGACACGCGAAGATTGCGGAACACAAAAGCTTTAATAAAAGGTAATTGACTGAGCACTTTTCATGGATTTACGTACTGTGAATATCGTGAGATTACATGGAATTAGTAAATGAATATTAAACAAGAATGCAATGAACGAAAGAACGACGGCGGCAATAGATCGAAATGAATCTGTAAAACCACGTTGCTGCATTCTTGTTGCTAGAAAAGAGGACTATTGTAACATAGGACATGTTTCTTCTTTGTTACAGCTTTATATATATTTCATACTTTTCATATATTCTTTATTCTTATTTTTGGGAATTTCACTTTGGAAATCCTATTATGGAATTTTGAGAGTTATGAGAAAGACGGATTATCCAACAACTAGTTTGACTTTTGCTATTACGAAGTCATAACTTGGAGTTTCGGACTCGCATTCTGATGCGACCATCGCCTCTGCGAAAGCTGTGGTGAATTTTCGCCGAACGACGGGGAGACGGTGTTCGGAACACTCCAGTTTCGACGCGACGGGCAACGCACGGACCTTGCAGAAGAACGACGACCTTGAGGCGCGAGTGTCGCGCGACGGGCCAGCTACACAGCGCGGGACCAACTTGCGGAGTTCGCCGGTCGTGAGTCATATAAAAGCAGAAAGAACACTCACTAAATTTCAGTCTGGAAAAAAACTTCTGAGATAGGAGTATAATTATACTAGCCAAAACGTTGTAATGTGAGCTTCCCTCAATAATAGACGTTGATCGGGCAAGTTTCTGAGAACATTGGTCTTGCTAGCCAGTGGTTTTATTTCTTTTCGACAGTCGTAACAAGAATCAGATTAAAGTAATTCTTTATGTTTATGTTTATGATAGAAGTTGTTTTGTACAGAATTATTTATTTAGAGTCATATTTTAATGTTTCAAATCATTTGAGAGACGTTATGAAACAAAATTTTGTGTTGAAAGGCTATGTAGAAGCCGAAGGTCAAATGTGACTATTGAGTGTAACGTAATTAGTGATTCAAAAGGTAGTAGTGAATTTCGAGTATTGTGTGTATGTATTTTTCTTTTACAGGATGAATATTTGTACTATGATTTGTGTGTCTCATGTGTGATATTTTTTGTGAAGTGTAAATATGTATTCATTGCTTGTTTTCTTGTAAACAGGGATCTGAGTTATTATTATTTTAGTGAAAAACTGCAGTTTAGGTAGGGAATTAGCTACCATAATTTTACGAAAAGTGAAAACATAGTAGGATCTGTGAATTTCATTTGTACAGTGATTTTCATTCAATAGAATATATGTTATTTGTCATTTAAAACTGAAAAATTGTGTTGGCTTGTTAATTGATCAGTAGTTTAACAAAGACGAACCCACTACCAATAGGGAAGGTTATCCGTAAATTGAGATATTCCCAGGGATGCGTGACGGTGTAATCACACGTCGCGAAACAAGTAGGCAAATGATAGATCTACTTTTGTAATCGGTACGGTGAGGTGAGGAGGTACGGTTACAGTGTATTCAAGTCACTGATCCTCACCGCCTCATACGTTGATAAGACTTAATTAATTTTCCTTTTAAAAGTTCCCAGTTCTTTCTACTCGTATACTTAAAATGTTAAAGTTCTGCAAACTATTATCTGCATCAAATACTTCCAGTCCTGTTGCCAACAAATTCACCTAAGTTCACAATTCTAGCTGCTGCACTCTAAATATTTCCAAATTCCAATTTCCGCACCTTCCATTAATATTCTAATTCCGACAATTATACGCTCCAAAGTAAATGTTCACAATTCCCAAACTCCCAACATCAATTGTCTACACACGATCCGCACAGAACCACGGCATAAGTCGGAATGCCTCCATATTCCCCTCTTTCAGCCCTTCAAAACTCGGTCCATCTTTCTACTGTTTCTTGTCAGAAAAAATTCCATGCCTAGCCAATCCCTCAATTACTTACAAATTCAACCAACCGCGTCCCAGACTATCATTGCCTTCTCGGCCAATCCCCAAATATATTACTTTGTCAACTAGCCGCGCCCCGTGGTTCAAAGCAATGAAGCTTGTTGACCTTGACTCGCCTACCGTTGCTATGCCGCCATATTTACAAATATCTATCCTAACAATTCACGCTGTTTACAATAAATGTGACGCAATACAAGGTTTCACATATTGGTATGTCACAATACTATGAAGCATTTCTAACAACATTAATGAAGGGACAAAACACTAATATAAGTGACGTCAGATAGAAGTGAGAAGTCAGATATTGAACATTCATAATTTTCTTTCTTTGCGATTTTTATAGTTTTACTCCTACGTGTCATTTCCGTTGTCATCATTATTAAGAAATATTGTATTTAAGTCCATGTTTTGTTTTTATAATGTGAAAACAAATTTGACAACTGTTCAAATGACAGTTTCACATATTCCAACAGTAATTCTTTACTGTTCTTTCACAAAAATTGTTATTCTTACTTTTCAAATCCCTTGTTATTGTTATGTAACTGTTTATTTATTGATCGAAAATTAAGAATGGGTAAAACGTCAGACATATTTGATTTTTAACCCATAATACATTAAATAAAAGGGCAATATAATACTCTAACCCATCCCTTCACCCAGCCAAGTGGGGCTTATATCAGGTCAAAGGCATAATACAAACATTGTTTGGAATTGTCAAAAAGGGCCAATGTCATTAAAAAAGGTTTAAAAAAATCAGGTTTAATACAACTGTATTGTCCAAATTAAGAGTAATAATAAAAATTATTATTATTACTGTTGTTGATGATGTGGTTATCACATTCATTCACAGCACCTACGCTGTTATCGTGGAGAGTGACCTAGGCGAACGCCTGAAAGCGGGCAACCCATCGAGCATCATCCTGGTCATCGAATGAACGTAGTTAGATTTACTCTCGCTAGAGAGCGTTTCAACATATTCAACGAGTTTTCTCAAATTGCCACTAGATGTCTCTAAAATACTCTCAAGATGCACTCAAGGTTATCGTTCTGTGAATGCAAGGGTGTCTACAATTGAAAATGCTTGATTTTCGAGAAGAAATGAATATTTTGTTTTTTAGTGTAACATATGCCGTACTCCGATTCTGCTACAAAATAGTTATTTTTTACGTTCCGGTTAAGTCTAAGTACTAGGTACGGTTGTGACATCCCGCCAATTTTGAAGAAAGTATTTACGTATTCTGAACTCTTTAAACACATTTTTTTTGCATAGAACTTATTAGTAGATGAATAAAATTATACCTAGAATGAAGTTGTAATTCTACTTCACATAGAAAGAAATTGTAACGTTAATGATACAACTAATAACTACATTTAATTTTCTTATAAACAGTTTACATGGTTGCCAGACGCTTCGTAAATCCCCTTCCCCAAAAATGTGGAATAACAATTTCCAAAATTGTCAGTTTAAATAAGAGAAAAATCAGGTATTGAATATCTTTAAGGAAATCAAATGTTAACTTAAGGCGGAGGGTGTCCCTTCCAGAATTTTCAGAAGAAACACGGTTCCCTGCCCTCCCTCCCCCCGTGGTTATATCTTTGCTTTTAATGCTCTCCCTTGCGTGAATGAGCGGATAATGCAAGAATTGAAGGATTCTTGTCGTACTATGGAAAATCGCAGAAGGGAGATAATGTAGTTATTCTTTTAGACGTCAGGGATTTGCTATCCTAGGTAAGAATTAGCGTGCAGCGAATGAATAATTGATTCAGAGATGTTTCCGGGCACGTTAACTGCTATGGTCATTTAGGGTAGTGTATGTTTTTATCCTGGGAGATGGCAGTGTTCCTTCCCGGTGGATGGAGAGGGCCGATCTGTTTGCGGAGAATTTCCCTCTCCAGGTTTCACCCCCAGCGGAGTTCCGCTCCAACCACCACAAGCTCTGAGCTCCTGACTGGTCTCCCAGCATACAAGTTTGTGGTGGTGTAGTGGGTGTAAATATCATTTTGGGTAAGAGGAGAGGGTAGGACAAAGAAAGGGATGAAACGATCGCGCGTGGTCCGTGGGCCATTTGATACGCTACAGCAGTTACATCTTGGGAGGAGAATTACGCCCCGCCGTCGACCTCCCGCTCTACCAGCACTGCTGCGACCTGGTGTTCTCGTACTGCAATCGCCCCCTCGCTGTCGACGAACTCGCCCCGCGTCACATGGCAACGGCCGGCAACAATGAATATCGCAATATTGCAAGATTAAAAAATAACTTACAAGAATTTCTCAAAAACGGCTCGAAATTTTTTCTTTAAACTTTTGGTAGGGATAGTAACACATGTATGGTATAAGACGACTTAAACGCCATTTTCCTCTATTCTTTTGTTTTGTTTCTAATTACGAAAATGTACTTTTCGTCTCTCACGTCGTTAGTATTTACATTATCGGCGATTTGTTTCAATTATTGCATTTATTAGTACATTTGCTTTAAATGATGTCTTATAAACTTTCCCGAAAACTGTCAAGTTTTCTGTGAAAATGAGCTCAAATTACCCCATTTTCAAAAGCGCTGAAACGCCATATTCACAAAAATAGCTCCAAATGTTTTTTCAAACTTTTTGAACAGTGCTAAATGCACTGTTGAAGATTGCATAAAAGCCATTTTCCTGTATTCTCGTGTTTTTTCAAAAATTACGCAAGAGTATTTTCTCTTGAAATATCTCTCATGTCGTAAATAGGCACATTTCCTGCGATTTATATACATTATTGTACTTGTGCGTGAAAGTGCTTCAAATGATTTCCAATTCCGTATTCGAAAACTCAAAAGTTTTCTGCGGAAAAGAGGTCCGAATTTCGCATTTACAGTATCGTTTAAACGACATTTTCTTAAAAATGACTCCAAATATTTCAACGAAAAGGTTCATATGTTGTTATTTTACTGTTCTATGTTTTCCTGAAAGTAATAGTTTGGTACTACAATTAGGAAACGGAAAAATTGAGAAAATTAAAAAAAAAACGTATACGTAAGTATACAAGAGTAATAAACACAGTAAAGAGGAAGTCATGAAATGCTGCGGAAAATCGAGTTCAAGATTTGAACGGAAATACACGTTTTACGGTCCCCTGATACCGAATTTCTTTTTAAACGTCTGTCCGTCACTCCATCTGTCCGTCCGTCTGTCTGTCGTCTGAAAATTTCCATATTGGAGGAGATTTTATTCTTCATATTATCTTCATTCATCACTCTTCATATATTAAATATTATTTTCACAAAGTAATATTTCGGTTACACAATTAGGAAACCGAAAAATTGACAAAGTTTCTAAAAATCGTATTGTGGGCGGCGATAGCCGTTGGTAAGACGATGGAGCAAGATCAAAAAGACCAAAGAAATTGGAAAACTAACTAGTACGAGAAACGCTGTGCCATTCTGTTTCACTACTAGTTACTTTTGCGGATTCGGTGGTATTCGGTCAGCGTACCGGACTGTTGTACCCGAGTTTGCGGGTTCGAACCCGATCGAAGCCGTAAATTTTAAGGGCGAAAAAATCCTTCATACGCCCTCCTTCAGATGGGAAGTAAAGCCTACTGTCCATGTAGTAGATTACTGCATGTAAAAGATCCTCAAGCCTAAAAGAAGCCTCTGATCAAAATTGAGATCCGCCTGTTTCGTCGCTTAAGATAATACCTCCTTTCTCTGCTAGGTGGTGAAAGGAGCATAGCGAAATTTGCGTGGTTAGACGGAAGAGCGGGCCTGATGGCCCAAGTCTCACCACGTAAAATAAGGCATTAACTAACTAACTTTCTCGTATACGATTTCGAGATTTCAACGGAAATGCACGTGTTGGGTCCCTGATACAGAAAAAGGTTGTTTTTTTTAAAAAGTCTACGCGACAGTCCTTATGTCGTTTGTGTACAACATTAGCGTCTAATCTATACGTAAGATCTTCCAAACTGAATAGTATACCGTCGATCCTCACTCAAAGCTCCGCGATTTTGAAAATCATTCTTCAGTTTTGATGTACTTTACATGAAGCCCCTGGAATATTTTCAATTTGTTCTCAAATATGGCCACATATTTTTTGTTTAAATTTCTTGTAAGAATAAAATAAAATAATCTTATAAATTGGCAAAGGTCCTATTTCCACTGTAATTCTGAAATTTCGAAAATATACTATAATTATGCGGAAGGTGGTGCCATTTTTTGTTGTTATTGCCTTTTCTTTTCAAAAAAGCTTTGATGCTTCTTTGCATAGGGCCACTTAGAAACACCATAACCAACACCATCATGTTTCTGGGATAAACTTTGCTGTACTTTTGAGTAAGTTTAGTTTTCAAATAGCGAAAGCTTTGGATGGCCTTTTTGCACTGCGAAAAGCTTCTCTTCGATAATATGAGAACTATTTTTTTTCAACAGAAATACGATACTTTCTTAAACTTTTCCAATAATGTATGCCTGTTTATAGAACCCTCATAACACAAAACTTAGTAATAACGCCCAAGAATAAGGGCATACTAAAGAACGTACTGTTTCATTCACAAGTTTCTACTGACCGTTCGAATTGTGCTTTTCGCTTGACATGCTCCGAAACTGCCAAACATCCCAGATTTATGGAACATAACGCTGACTAGGAGTGCTTATCGCCGTACACCGAATAGACCAAGAGCAGGTATTAATTCCATGAAATAGTATTATCAATTCTTTTGAAATATTATCGTTGTTTTGTGACTATTTCTCAACAATTTCATTACTAATATTGTTTAAATATTATTATAAATGTATTAATTATCCAATTCATGTCTAAAATATTTATAAGGCAATATTTTTATCATTTTATATGATTATTGCCGCATCTCTGTCCATGCCATCTATGCCTATGCCGCATCTCCGTCATTGCCAATTGATCTCATTGAAATGCCTCTGACCGTGAAGAGCTGGGGTCCAAGTCACAAAGGTAGCGAATTTTCGCCACTTGTAGATAGCTAGCTTGAATGCATCCTCTATCTGGGAAAGAAGTCTAGCGACCGGTTGCTCTGATCGAAAGTTTTTCGTGGTTTCTCCGATCAATTACAGGCGAATGCAGTACCCTAACAAACGGTCCACGGACCGTTTGCGGTCTTTCCTTCCTCTTCCTTGTCCTATCATCACTCATTATTTACACTTACGTACATTACACTACCCCACATGTGGGGAAACTATTTGGAAGTTTCGGAGTTACCCGGCTGGGACGATGCCCTTCTGAGGGGAAGAAAGGGCCTGCATGGTAGAAATGCTGCAAGACGACGCGCAGGTCGGCGCTAGATCTCCTGTTCCACCGCCACCACCCAAGGCATACAATGCACTGCAACTACATGAGTAATGACCATAGCAGTTGGTACGGCTGATAACCCGAAATATTCAGCCACAGGACTCGCACCCTCGGCTCCACCTTCTCAATACTCCTGGCCCCTGCGCCACCTCAGGCACCGCACCGCCCCGGAAGCTGCAGCCACGCCACTCGCCTTGCAGCTGGGACAGGGGCAGATCACAGATCGGGATTGGAACAGCTCGGAACAGATCACACATCGAGATTGGAAGAGGTTGGAGATCGGGACAAGTCACAGCTCGGGAAACATCGTAGTTCGGAATTCGGCACACGTTGGGCGATCCATTAGAAAAGGGCGGTGGGCAATGAGAGTTCTCGGCAAGTTTTCTCGGAGTTTTACTTATCTTTTCATTCAAACAACATTCAAATTGAATCAACATCATTACTACAATCATCAGCATCATCATCGCCCATACTGTAACCGCTTGTCGTCGGCTACATTTATGACCAACAAAAAATAGAAGCGATAATACCCGATATCATGCCCTACACGTAGTTTCTATAGTGGCGAAGAGATGGCGTCAGCCAGAAAAAGATTTCTGAACGCACTTAGACTATAACCAATCAGAAACTTTTGTGGAAATACGGACGCGGCGTGAACTTGTGTCGGAAGAGCTCGTTCTTTTTCTTGTTCGAGTCGCCGAGGTGAACGGAAGGCTCCAGGTACACCACACAGTCGACGAGGGACACGCGGAAGATACCGGAATGTAAAAGCTTTAATAAAAGGTAAATGCCTGAACATTTTTAATGGAATTACTTACTGTGAAATGTCATTAGATTACATGAAATTTAAAATGAATATTAAACAAGAATGCAACGAATGAAAGAACGACAGTGGTAATAGATCGAAACGAATTTGTAAAACCACGTTGCTGCATTCTTGTTGCTAGAAAATTGAGGATTATTGTAACATAGGACATGTTTCTTTTTCTTTGTTACAGCTTTTATTTTATTTTATTTCATTTTATCTTCTTCTATTTTATTTCATTTTATTTTTGGAATTTTATTTTGGAAATCCTATTATGGAATTTTGGAGAATTCTTAGAAGAATGGATTATCCAACAACTAGCTTGACTTTTGCTATTACGAAGTCATAACTTGGAGTTTCGGACTCGCATTCTGATGCGACCATCGCCTCTGGTAAAGCTGTGGTAAAACTTCGCTGAACAACGAGGAGACGGCGCTCGGAAATATTCCTATTTCGACGCGACAGGCAGCAACCTTGCAGAAGATCGACGACCTTGAGGTGTGAACATCGCGCGACAGCCAACTACACAGCGCGGGACCAGCTTGAAGAATTCGCCGGTCGTGAGTCACATAAAAACAGAGAGAACATTCATTAAATTTCAGTCTGGAAAACTTCTAAGATAGAATTATAATTGTACTAGCTAAAACGTTGCAATATGAGCTTCCCTCAATAACAGACGTTGATCGGGCAAGTTTCATTGAACATTGGTCTTGCTAGCCAGTAAATTCATTTCTTTTCTACAGTCGTAAGAGGAATCAGATCAGAATAATCCTTGTGTTTAATGATAAAAGTTGTTCTTGTACATAATCATTTATTTAGATTCATATGTAATTGATTTGATGCTGTTTTAAACCATTTAAGAAAAATTACCTGTATGAAATTTTGAACGGGAGTGAATGCCGTTCAATTATTTCTTTTAAAGTATTACTTCATGGACAGTCAAAAGACGTTATAAAACAAAATCTCGTACTGAAAGGCTACGTAGAAGCCGAATGTTAAATGTGAATATTAAGTGTAACATTATTAATGCTTTAAAAGGTATTAGAGAATTTTGGGTATTGTTTGTATGTATTTTTTTTTGCAGGATGAGTATTTGAACTGTGATTTGTGTGTCTCATAAGTGATATTTTTGTGAAGTGTACATATGTATTTGTTGCTTGTTTCTTGTAAACGGGGATCAGAGTTATTGTCGCTTTAGTGGAAACTGCAGTTTAGGTAGGGAACTAGCTACCATAGGTTAACAAAAAAGTGAGAACATAGGAGGATATGTGAACTCCATTGTACAGAGAATTTCATTCGTTAGAATACATGTTATCTGTTATTTAAAACTACAAAATTGTGTTTGCTTGTTATTTGATCATTAGTTTAGCAAAGACGAACCCACCACCGATAGGGAATTTTATCCATTAATTAAGGTATTCCCAGGTTTGCGTGACGGTGTAACCACACGTCACGAAATAAATGATAGATTTACTTTAGTATTTCGGCGTACTACCAATCAGGAGGTAGGTACGTGACGGTTACAATACATCAAAACTATTTATCAGACATGGAAATGGTGACCGTTCTGTGGAATTGGAATGTGATGGAATGCATTGTTTAGAGAAACATACACTTTTCAAATATCGTACGTCAATTTCGACAAAACGGGTCATCCCTCTTCAATATGACCTTTCAATGTAAGATTCAATAGCTTATAGCACCCTAAATTTTTTTCGTACCGTTTAAGGTATCGAGATGCGAGTTTGATATTCGTTAGATGATGTATAAGCAATAAAATATTTGATGGTTTCACAATTTTTTTCACGGGGGGGGCGTTATAAAACTGTTTTTCCACATTAATGAATCCATCCTACGGAATTGTTTTCCGGTACGTTTCTGCTGCCAATAAATTCAACTTCCTCTCACACCAATAGAAAAAGGTGTCGATAAATATAGTCTATAATTTTTGTATTAGCCAAACAGCTAAAAGTCACCTAGTTGTCCTGATAATTTACTGATTTTTCAGTGGACTTACAATTAAAATTAATAACCATTGTCATTTTCAAATTACTTCCACGCCTCGCGATCATTAATGTTGAAAATTATCAAATCAGTTTTTAAAATATCCATGTTTAAAAACATCTTTAGATTCTGGTTTATGTATTATTAACATAAATGGTTTCATTTTAAACATCGTCCTTTGGAAACATGTTTAGTTTGTTGGCAATGTCGCATCTCTTGGAGACATCGGCTAAGTCGTAAGAAGATAATAATACCACGCTGGGGCTGAAAGCGGCCGCGCCACAAAGCGAGTCGAGCGCGAGGCCGGGGGCGGTGGAGTCGGGCGGGAGATACCCGCGAGCGACCCGGACGCAGCTGGACGCCTCTGCGTTAGGCGACGGAAATGTCAGTCCTTTCGCGGCCGGCGGCCATTAGCTCCTGGCGGACGCCCCCTCTCCACACACTTTGGCCAAAGCACCAAAGCTGGCCGAAACAAAACATAAGTTATTATTTGTATTAACTCATTCATCCACACAATCGACCGATGAAAAGTTCGCTTATATGTCCTTCAGCTTCAGTTCAAAATGAAACTATCAATTTCGTAAAAAATTGCCCGCAGATTTGAGTTCAAGAATCGACTATCTCTGTTACAGATGATCCATAAATAAAGGTTATACTTGGTACTTTGTGTTCTTACATTATAGTTATAAATAAAAATATGTTTTGATTATTGAAAATTAACTTAATAACTTCTAAGATACCTGTTCTAATACCTAGCTTCTACGTTTTATATTTTATTTGAATCCGCCAAATTGGATCCGCCATTTTAAACTTTCAAATTCGAAATCGTAATCAGCTGCATTGAAACTGCTTGTAAATAAAGTTTCAAACAATTTCATTAACGTGTTCATATTCTGACCACCTTTTTGGGATTTTGTCCCAGTGTGCGCCAGGGCGATGATCATAAGAAGCGGCTACCTCGTCTTCACCGCAAACCGGCCTGTCCTTTATGAGCTCCCCCCGAACCGCCACATTTGAATTCACTGGCGATGGCTGCCAGCCCCCGAGGCGTCACTGTAAAGGAATTGCTGCTAAGAGGGGAAATCCCTACACAGAATACATTCGTGTGGCTTTTGAATATCTATTATTAGCTCGCGTCGTGTGGAAGGAAACGGAAAGTTCATGTGAAATCGGGTTGATAGGATAAGAGAATGTATTCTAAGAGAATGTATGACATGAAGAGAACCGAATGACAAATGTAACGATTGGCGAAAGAGTCTTCAATTACCTAGTGTTACCATTTACATATTTAGTTATTTATGCATGCATGCTAAGGAGCTCTTCAAATTCAATGATCTTAAGAGCAATGATCTAATGAGTAATGGTAGAGATAATGACGACGTGAATAATTGCGGAGAAATTGTTCAGTGAGAGTCAGGAGAAATATACTAGGGCAATATTCTGAAAGCTCACTTTGTTCGTGGATCGGCCGAAGATCGAATTAGGGCCCGAACACTGGAAGAAGTTGGCCTAACTGCTAACCACTATCCTACGAACCCCGTCTAGTTACAAGTTTGCTTCGCTTTGCTTCTTGTCTCTATGGTGGCAGATCACACCTAGTTGCTACTATTTGAGACGTTAAACTGTAAATCATTGAATACGAATTTTTGGACGGAATCGAGATTATGGGCTTATATGAAGGTGTAGTTCTGCCTGTATTCAGTTATTTCACGAGCGAGCCACAAACGGATGTGGTAATTCGCTAGTGAGTTATGGCTTGGCGCTCTCATTGCCAGGGAAACAACTGTTTCATTACTTTTCCTCGCGAAACGTGAAATGTCGGTTACCCTTATTTTCACCCGAAGTCTCAATTGCGCTGTCTAGAGGAGATTTCGAAAGACAACCTGCTATCATCGTTTTCCGGGTTCCTCCAATCGGTTACAAGCGGATCCTAATGCGGTACCTTTAACAAAGGGCAAAGACTGCGCACGATTTTTACATTCTCGTCTACTGTTTACGCAATACAGCGAAACTGTTGTAATGCTGCGAGGGAAACGGCGATTTTTCGACAGAAAAAACTATTATTTCATGGTCATGGTAATGAAAACGTGTATAACTCTTGTTGGTATATGTAGTAAATTACTTCCTCTAATACGTTGGTAGACAATCCACGTTTGTTTGGTACAAGAGGTCAACAAATTGACTACAAAACATCTCTGTCGGAAATGTATTCTCTGCGAGTTTGAAATGGATATATTGATTTTGATAGAACATCAACATTTTCAAAACTTTCTAAAAAATGTTTAATTTTATTCCTCTGAAGGAACAAAAGACTGTTTAAAAAATGATGTGTACCGCATTTTAGTTGCACCCTCAATATTTTCGAAATTTGAAAAAGTTCTAATTTTTTCGGCATCTTCCTGCAACTGCGGTTATGAATATAGATTTTTTCCTTAATGGAATCTGTACACCAAAAACCGGTCTTCAAAACGTTCATGTTCGATTTTCAAAAACATTGTGAAATATTTCGTCTCTTCGATATTTTTACTGTTGCTGAAGCTGCAGTACTTTTGATGATGTCTTAACTATTAATATAGTTAATACCCTAGTTCCACAAAATGAAGAATTGATAGTAAGTGAGAAGCACTTGGAAGCTAAATTGGAATCTAGACATAGATAAACATAGTTTTAGAGGTTAGCCCAATTGCTAGAAAAGCCATTATAGGCAAAAAGTTAAAGATTGGATGGAGCTTATGTAATTGGGCTGATTACATTAAAGTTACTCGATGCTTTAAATGTTGCAAGTACTATCATATTGCAAAATATAATAAAGATTGACGTGTCCCCAGTGCACAGAAAACCATTCCCTAAAGGAATGCAAAGAAGACAAACGGAATTTTAAATGTATTAACTGTCTAAATTTTCGGAAGTGTAACAAGGACATCACATTAGATGTTCACCACAGTGCTCTAAATAAAAATTGTTGGTACTATCAAAATGCTGAGAAACAGTACATAAACTAGAGGTGCTACAGAATGTTACAGACTTTCTCGTAGCATTTTTTTTCTAATTTCCTTGGTGTGGTCTAGCTTTAAGGTCTTCCTCCATTCTCTGGCCAGCTGCCATCTATCGTCGCCCAAAGTAATTTTTTTTTTTTTACATTTTCTCAACTTTTTGCTTTCCATCAACAGAACAACGTACTTTCCGTACAACCGAAATACTACCAAGAATATGAAAGCAGAAAAAAACTTGCATTAAAAATGTTGAAGCTGTCTTTATGAAAATGGCGATTAAGCATTATTGTAAATGCGAAATTTGATGTTCACTTTCACAGCAATCTATTGAGTTTCCGGAAAACTTCATTTAAAGTTCTTTAAAGCACTTCTACTTATAAATGAAATAATGTATACAAATTGATAGAAATGTGCATATTAACGGCGTGAGAGATATTTCAAAAAATTATATTTGTGTAATTTTTGTAAAAACAAAAGAGTACACCAAAATTCACTTACACATAATACGCATTGGAAAAGTTTGAAGAAAAAAGTTGGAGCAATTTTTCAGAAAATGGCGTTTGAACATTTCCGAAAATGCGGTATTTTGAGCTCATTTTAATGGAAAACAGTTGAGTTTTCGAGAAACTTAATTTGACATTATTTAAAGTACATAAACTCATAAATATAATAATGTGAAGAAATCGCCTCTAATGAAAATATTACCGACGTGAGAGGCAAATAAAAAAATTCAATTTTTGTAATTTTTGAAAAAACAAAACCATCTAGCAACATGGCGTTTATGTCATCGTATAGGGTTCGTTTCGCGCTAACCTGACCAAAAACTTATAAAAAAATTTGGAGCCGTTTTCGAGAAAATCTTGTTTTTGTATTTTTTTTAAATATTGCAAATATTGCACCCACTATTGTGCGAAAACTACTAAATTTTTCAAAAAAATCTTCTTGATTGTAGTGAAAGAACTGTTTATGGAATACAAAATTTATTTGAAGGAAATATCTCTATCTTTAATCTTGAAGTTGTATGAAGACGCGCAAGAAAATTCAGACTGGCAATTTTCGGAAATTCAGAGTTAACCGTGAAAATCGAACCTATGCCACCTTTATAAGTGTATTTTTCTCTTTTTTCTCAAGAAATTTAAAGAAAAAATTCGGAGACTTTTTGAGAAAATTTGGAAAATGTCCATGGAGCTTCATGTAAAGTACCTCCAAATTTAAGAAATGTTTTTCAAAATTTCAAAGCTTCAAAAAGATCGTTCGGATGGTTTAGGCGCTAGTAGTGTTCACAGACGGACGGACGGATGTTTTGCTTTCAATCGGTTTTTCGGTATCAAGGCATTACCTTCTGTTACCACAGGCCTAACAACTACGTCATTAGCTGCTTGTGACGTAGGAGTATGTAGGCCCACGATGAACATGTACGACGGCCATCTTGCTTTAGTTTATGCTACAATGGTGTTAGAGCTTTCTTCTGTACCGTAGTTATCCACAACTATATATTTAAATTATTCCTGTACTTAAAATCCAGGATGTGTGTTTTAAATGGTGTGATTCCAAATGTCGAGGAAATTATGACTGGAGACGGAGAACCGTGTTTTCGTTTCCGGCTGTGAATGAAACAGACATGCGCCAAAAGAAGAGTTTCTACCAAATCAGCATTCCAAGGAAATAAATTGTTTCTTATTGATTTCAGAGCAATAATGTGATAATAATATAAAATAAGTTATGGGGGTTTGAATACTTTAAAACACAAATCTCAATTATGAATTGTAAACAGCCAAAGACTTTCGAATCAATTGAATAAGTTTCGTCCAATTTCTCTTAAGTTATTGAGCAAATGCAGATACGGTCCCTTGTTTTGCTACTCGAAAGTAAATGTCGATTTCTTCCCCCAAAAGTCACGTTTAGTTTTAACGGTTGTTTTTTGCATTAAATAAATACATCTTAAGATTAAATCTCAGCGTGATCCAAAGTTATGAGGTTATGTTTGATTATTTTACTGGGCATGGTTTCAACATATGCTGAAAATACGATGAATGCAAGTAAAATAGGAATGATCAAGGTTTATTAAGTGTTGTTATTAAATACTGTGAAGATTAATACGAATCATCTGATGTTCATCTGTATCAACGACCCATAAAATGTGCATTCTGACTACACGTCTTAGAGGAAATAATTGTCTACACAGAGGAAGAGGATTTATCCACTCTTTTGCTTCCAAGGTCCGGCAATAAGATTTTCCTGTTGAATTTTTTTCCCGTTTCCCCGCGCACGAATACAATACTTTATCTTTTTACGAAGTAATGCAAGGAAGTAACTAGTGCGGGAACTTGTGAGGGATCTTTGGGGGAACCTTCGAGGAACCTTTTTGAGAGAAAATTTGGAGGAACGTTTTTGGGAATATTTGATGGAATATTTGGGGAACATGTGGGAATCTGAACATGTAAGGAAACATTAAGAGAATCAAGAGGGGAACGTGTGGAGGTACACGACGGAAACTTGGTGGACATGCGAGGGAAGATGTGAACGTGCGGGGAACATGCGAGGGAATCATAGATGGAAACATGTGGGGGTCAGGGGGTGCGAAGAATTTAATGAAGATAAAGCTCTTGTGGTGATCCTTACCCCATGGCAGGTTCGGAAGAAACTAGAAATCTACGTAAAATTCAATTGACGCGTTAATAAACCCGTCATGACGCGCCTGCAATTATTCAATATGCTTCAGTTGACATTTAAATCCAGTGTGAAGCTATTTCACTTTTAAAAATCATGTAGATTAAAGCTGTAAAGAGTCCAATTTTGATGTCCCTCCTAATCGGCTCCCAGTGAACGGTTTCAAACAAATGAGGTACCAAAAAATTAGGATTGGAGGAAATTATATTCTGAACAAATGGCGGCTTTCCCTTGTTAATAATCTAGAGGTGCTACAAAATGGCACAGACTTTCTCGTAGTAAAGTTTTCTAATTTCGTTGGTGTGGACTGGTACTGTACAGTCTTGTCCCACCTTCTTGCCTGCTTCCATCTATTGCGACCTATAGATTTTTTTTGTTGTTGAAATTTTTGCAACTTTTCGGTTTCCAAATAGTAGACCCTAAAATAATATTTTAAGAATATTAAAGAAGGCTATATCATCGTCCTAAATAGTAATTTTCATTGAAAAATTTGAAGCCGTTTTTAAGAAAATGACGATTAAGCATTACTAGAAATGCAAAACTTGAAGGAGTGAGTTTTCGAAGAACTTAATTTCAAATCATTTGAAGTACTTCCACTCACAAATGTAATAATATATACAAATCGATGGAAATATGCATATTAATGACGTGATATTTAAAAAAATTACATTTGTGTAATTTTTGAAAAACAACAACAAAAGAATACACAAAAATCAAATTTTGGTTCATATTAAACCGTTCAATTAGCACTATCCATTGGAAAATTTTGAAGAAAAAGTTTGGAGCCATTTTTGAGAAAATGTCGTTTGAGAGTTTCTGAAAATGCGGAATTTTGAGCTCACTTTTACAGAAAACTTTTGAGTTTTCGAGAGACATTAATTGACATTATGTAAAGCATATGTACTCATAAACCTAATAAATTAAAGAAATCGCCTCTAGTATAAATATTTCCGACATGAGAGACAAGACAAAAAGATTACATTTTTGTAATTTTTGAAAAAACAAAAGAATACAGCAATATGGTGTTTATGTCATGGTGTTGGGTTCGTTTGGCACTACCCCTACCAAACATTTGGAGCAGTTTTTGAGAAAATTTTGTTTTAGTAATTGTTTAAAATTGCAAATATTGCACGCACTATTGTACGAAAACTACTAAAATTTCCAAAAAAATCTATATGACCTTATTGAAAGAACTCTTTATTGACAACAAATTTCATTTGAAAGAAAAAATCTGTCTTCAATTTTGTAGTTGTAGAAAGACGCCGAAAACATTCAAACTTTTACAATTTTCGGAAATTCATAGGTACTAGTGGAAATCGGATCTATGCCACCTTTATTAATGTATTTTACTCTATTATTACAAGACACTTAAAGAAAAAAAATTGGATCCGTTTTTGAGAACATTTTGAAAATGTACGGGGCGCTTCATGTAAAGTATCCCCAAATATTAAAGAATGTTTTTCAAAATTTCAAAACTTCAACTAGAGTCAGATGGACCGGGGTTTCTTTAATTTGGAAAAGATTGTACGTGTGGTTTAGGCGCTAGTAGTGTTCACAGATGGCCGTACGGACAGACAGATGGACGGACGTTTTGAAGAAAGAAAGAAAGAAAGAAAGAAAGAAAAGAAAAGAAAAAAAACTTTTTCAGGGGACCCCAAAACGTGTATTGCCGTTGAAATCTCGAAATCGATTTTCCGCAGCATTACAACTTTCCCTATACTACGTTTGTTACTCCGTATGTATACGAGACAGTAAAAGCTACGAAATTTGCGTTGTTTGAAATGCGCGGCCAGAATGGAAACAGGAAGATGGCGTCATGCGTATCTTCGCAAGTTGGGGGGAAATGGTGGAGCAGCCTGGTGGAGCAGCCTGGTCGAGCAAAATCTTGCTTAGAAAATGTGTTGCGTTGTCGTTAAAACGAGTGTAGTTATTTTTACCGACAATATTACAATAAACGATTATTACCAAATGTAAGTATTTAATGAACGTTCTCATCTACTAGCCGAACCCATGCGATTACACCGCACAGAAGGAGGGCTGGAGAAAAGTTACCACAGAAAATGGTACATTTCAGCTTTCAGATGATTCTGTGATTGTTATTTTATTTCTGAAATATGGCTTGCAAAGATGGTGTAATTTCTCCTGATAGCATCTGTTATGGTGAGTACATAGTAAAAAGTCAATAAAGAAGCAAGTGGATTTGTAAAAACGTTAATTTTGCGTATTTTAAATACAGTGCGCTAAATACAAAGAAAAAATTGAGTGAAGTAAAAAAAAAAGATGAGTTGGAACATTTTTGGTATTTTTTTCGTCTTTACCAAGTTGAAATCTATAAGAAAATGTATAAAAATCCTATGCAATGTTTTACTTGCAGACCTGTGTAATTATTTAAAATATGTAAAGGGAGGGAGTTGTTGAAATTGCTGATATATATTCATCACCTGTGGAATATCTGTGACTGAGAATACTTATAATATCGATAATTGTTATTACCGACAACATTACGATAAACGATTATTACCAATTGTAAGTATTCAATGAACTTTCTGGCATATAATTCTTGTGATATCTATGGAAAACCTGAAAGAGGTGAACGAGTTCTTTCTCCTACAATCTTCCATCTGTTACCTAATATACAACAAATCCACTTTTTCTTGGGATTAGTTATATCAATAAATGACCTTAGGTGTCTGACATATGTCCCTTTACATACAAAATTTCAGTGATGACATTAAACAACTCCGTCATTACTATAAGATAAGGATTTGCTGTTATAAACCAAAACAAAATCCATGTATATATTGTGTAAAGTTCTTGGTAAATATAAAACATCTGTGTGTTAATGGAAATGCAGTATTTTCTACGGGAACTTTTTTATAGGTCTCCTATGCGATGTAATCACATTGGTTCAGCTAGTTGATTTATATAGCACAGAATTTTAAAACGGATCTAGTAAATAGTATTAATTAATTAATGTAGTTAATAAAATGTATACATACTTTAGAAAATATTTGATTAAGTTTAGCATTAATTTATAGTTTGAATTCCGAAATTTAGAAATAAATTTTACAAATAATATTGTGAGAACGTTCACTTATCATCCAACTCCTCTTCCCTCGCTGGCTTTTTTCACACATGTGAGAATTCCCTCTCCCCTAAAAGCGAACATAATTTGTGAATGCCTGAACTCTTTTAATAGTGCTGATAATTTCCATGAACTTAACCTGGTTCCTTAAAAATGACAAGCTAGTAGAACGTTTTTCGCTTGAGTTGCAGTAAGTGTTTGATGACAAGAAGAAACACCGCAGGAAATACATCCACCAGGAAAGAGCAGAGTATGATTTGACGACAGTCCATGACGTTTTCGTTTCTAATGACGTAGAAGTTTTTATCTTATGCTTTTCGGGCAATGAACTGCGCTTTAGTCACACCTACGTCACAAGGATTTTTGTGTAAAGCAATTACTGATAAATTACGAGTACTTACACTGCCTGAGTATAAGATCTAACAATTCCTATTTTGGAACATGACAGACTTGAGGAATGAAGCAGGAAAGTCGGATCTTGAAGAGGTTCTCAAAATGTGGCTTAACCAAGGTAATGTACAATTTATAGGTGAATAATTATGAGTGCCCAATTATACTAATATAGTTCAAATTTTGTGTCACTACTAATTCAGGGGACAAGGGGTGTCTACCCTGCAAGTAGCACTTTAGGTATGCGACTGCTCCAATTTGGTAATTATTGTTCTGGACTAATTAATATCTTAAGCGCTCTAGAAGTAATTTGAGTACAATGCTGTTCATTTAAGATATATTTTCATATAAATCAAAAGACAAATGCTGAAAAATATTAGCCTAGAACATTGCCATTAATGAGAATATCAACTGGTCTGTATGAAAGTGTAATACGTCCGACAACGTTCTGTAAGATCTTTCCAAGGCCTGACGTACAGGTGATTTGCGGAATATGAATGATGCATTTTATTTTAACCGAAACCATTAATTTCAATGGGTCGAATTATGGAAAAAATTTATTTATCGAATTAATTCCGATGACATTGAAAAAAATTTAAACGTACATAAATAAAAGAGGTTCACAACAAAATACTCAAAATGCGATGCCTTTAGTAAATGTTTGCACATTAAGAAAAAAAGTGATATTAGTACAATGCAAGAATTAATTTTATCATCCGTAACGTAAAGTTCAAGACTGCAGATGCAATATGAAAATATTGCAGAAGATGACTGTCAACCCATCCGCATTGTTTACAGCTAAACTCGCAATTACACAATATTTCAATTCCACTATTAGTAAAATTGGCTGATTTGCACATTACAGAATTGTGTGGTGATACCCATGAGTCATCGGCACTTGAGAAAATAGCAACTTGCTACTTGTGCTAACAAGTAGATTTTCCCCTTGACCTTTAAATTGCCTCTCGTGACAACATGCTATTCAGTTTTATATGAGTGGTTTTCCCAATTCCGTAGCTTCCGTCAAATAATCCATTGTTTGTGAAACGAATGAAGTTTTCAATAAAACTAAATTCTTCTCTCAATTTACACCGCTGGTTCTTATTTTCTTTTCTATTCTTCACGGCAACTAACTCAATTCTTTGCACGGCAAGTAACTCAGTGTGTTGTATTTTCTGTCTGTTTACACAAGATATTACACAAGAAGATTACACAAGATAGACGGAGTTTTCTTGATAATAATTTTGTATTATAATTCAAAATTATTGTATTTACTGTATTTTGAGTATTGACGTATTTTAAATACGTACGGTATGTATTTAGGAATTCAAAACCTAATATATTTTGCGTATGTCTTTAAATACTTATTTACAAAGTATTTTGGGGAAGTATTTATATACTAAATTTAAAGTATTTTGCCCAACCCTGGGTGTGCACTGTAAATGGTTAGTTATCTTATGTTTCTGGCAGAGTATTCAATCTCGCCTATAAGCTGCCATCGTGACTGAGGTTTATTTGGATTTACTCTATTACTTTAGCATGCTGAGTGATAAACTTGCTTACAATTCCAGGAGTAAAGGTAGAATAAATTGTTGACTTACAGATCAGACAAGTTGGGTCAGGTTTTTAAGTTTTGGTAATATTTTAATCTATAAAAATTCCTAAATTGAAATGATCATGTCTTCTTCTTTAAATCTTTTTTAATTTAAAAACCCAATAGGATTATTATTAAAATATATTACATTGTCATATTAATATATTTGTTATTTACTTCATTATTATTATTAAATATACAAACTCATTTGCTATTATTTTTTCAATGTATTCCGTTTGTCGCAAATCTTGAACTCTTGACTTAATGGTTTTGCTTGAAGGCTGACGCGATGCCCCCCTTTCTACTTTTTGTTAGGGGTAATACAAAAATGCACACGCATTAAATTTGCTTCTTCAAAATCGCTTTGAACACTCCAAACATCTTTTAACATTTCCTAACATCCCCTTTGTTAAACAATTAATTTTTAATCCTCCTCTACTTGGCACTTGCTCAGTCACATAAACGTAATTTCATAATATTTAGAAAAAAAATCGTAGAGTAATCAAGTGTAATAACTATAGAAATATCTGATTGGTTTTAAATTCATCTCTACATCAGTTAATAAACTCACAAAAATGCTGTGAGTGTTCATCTCCCACCAACTTTTGGAAATATCCAGTTCTTGTTGGTGATAACACATCCCTACTTCTGAGTAAGTGGGCGGGGAAAGGACGCCCTCAAGGTGGACCTTTTATGCACTGACTTCGTACTGCGAGCGTACTCCCGGATCACAAAGGCATCAGCCAAATGGGGACTGCGTAGAGCAGAATAGAGTTAACCGCGCTAGACAGTACCCTCCGGCTTCTTTGCTAAAGACCCCCAACGTTAGGCATAATTCATGCCAAGGCATGCGACGGCCATGCGACACGCTTTCTCGAAGACTACGGGCAATTGCTCGCCGTTCATCTGTATGTCTTATTAATCTTCTGAAAGCGAATGATGGGAAAACGTCGTACTGTCCGTATGTCAGTGGTCAATTCTAGCTCCTAAATCTATTTTTGTTTACTTAACGTCAAAAACATTTAAAACTGAGTGTGACCTACTATGGGCAGACGTGTATTTTGTGCATGTTTTCTTAAATTGTGGGATCTTTACCATAACACATATATAAGATGAATTCCGAATACAGGTCTCCGGAAGAAGTGGCTCAGGGTATCAACTGATGTCACTGCAGTGCCTCTGATTGGCAGGCCCCAACCAGCGCGGCGTCGCCCACCAGCTGCTTGAATTCTCCTCCAGGCAACTACTGAGTTCGTTCTACCTATACGACCAGTGTTGAAAATCCTGCCACCGCCGGGATTCTAACTCTAGGATCGTCCCCTCCCTGTCAGAAGCACTGCAGTGACATTGCTTGATGCCCAGAGCCATCTTTACAACACTGCCCATGCCAATATACGAGTATGTAGTACTGTTGTAACTGTTGTTCGACAGCTTTCCCTTTTGTGCGATGTAATTGAAATGCTTCAGCTAGTTCTTCCTTAAACATCTAAGCAAATAGTTATTCGTTTGATTTTGAAAAAGAAAATATGCGAGGAGTGTTTTTCTCCCAGCCCTTTCCTCGTGTGCTCTTTGCATGGCTTGGGTGGGGAGAGGAGGGGGAGGGGGTTCCGGGTTCGAAAGCCGCCCTTGCTGGCGCGACCTTGGGCGCTCCCTGCCCGAGGCGACCGCGTCATCGGCGCCTGCCCCAGATCGGCCCTCGCATCCGCCTCGCGCCCGCCGCGCGCGCAGCGCAACGCAAGGCTACGGCCAGCCCCGCGCGCGAGGCGCATGGCAAGGGAGACACTGCGCCTACGTGGACGGCCGCTGTTCAGAAAACATCGGGTAGCCTAATGCGACCTATGAATTGTAATCGTCCGGACCGGCTTAGGCGGCTTAATTTATGTCACTGCAATGCCTCTGACCTCGGTCCTGGAGTTCGAGTCCCGGCGGTGGCTGGATTTTCCACACTAGCTAGGTAGCTAGGTTGACTTCAATCGCTGTCTGGAGCAGAATTCAAGCGGGTAGCTCAATCGATATTTTTCCGTGGTTTCTACAATCAACACCAGGCGTATGGCGGAGCAGTACCCTACCAACGGGCCACACGGACCGCGCGATCTTTCCTTCCTCTTCCTTGTCCTATCCTCTCCTTACACACACTTTCACTAACATGCACTACACTATCACATATTCCGGGAGACCGGTCGGGGCTTGAAACATCGGCTGGGGCGGTGCCCCGCTGGTGGGAGAGTCTTGGTTAGGGGGAAACCCCACTAGCCAACGGTAGGTCAGCGCCGGATCTCGCCATCCAGCGGGGGAAGATCACCGCCATCTCCCGAAAAAACATGCACTACACTAACGGGACTAATGACCACAGTAGTTGACGCGCCCGGAAACACGAAAAAATCAATCAATCAGTAATTGCGCTGAAAATTGTTTTGGTTGCATTAGTAATGTGTTACGTTGGTTTTTGTGTGCTCATTCTTACATGAAATTGATTTTTTCCTGAGGTTGCCTGTCGAAAATTTAGGAAGTCGGATGTTTTGATACGGCATTCATTGTAGCCATCTCTCTCCTCTGTAAGTTCAGCCGTTTGCATTTTCCTCACGCGAAATCAATCTTCGCAGGAAGAGTTGGAACTGCACCATTGTATCATAGTCCCACATATGAAGAAGTCCTGGTGGGAAATTGAAATCTTCCGCCCGCATACTGAGATTGAAAGTTTTACGTGATTAGGTTTAAGATGAGTGCTTTGAGAAAATGGGTTGGGGGCTCCGAGCCGCTTCGTCGTGGCGTGGTCCGATACTCAAAGGTTTTGAGAACGGACTTGTTTTGGCTCACTGGAAGAAGTGCTAACATGTGCGACATTCAATATTTAAACAAGCATATATCTGTAGGAAATGCTTAATGCAGGCAATTGAAAATTTGTTAGTGTTAGTTGGCGTTGTGATTCATTTTTTCTTTTACTTTCGGAGAGTGTGCAACCATCAGAAACATTATTTTGGATGCACAAACAATAAGTCAGTAGTTGCATTCGTGTGATGTTTTACACAGCACCGGTGGAAAAGTGATCACTGATTGTTTGCTTTGGAATAACTGTAGGGGAAACCGACACGTATGGATAACATAAGCCCACACAAGCATCGATGCCCGAGGTGGGATTCGAACCCGCGACCTTTCGAGCCCAGGCAGCTACGAACCTAGCGGCCCATATATATATATATATATATATATATATATATATATATATATATATATATGGGGGGGGGGGGGCTATGCCGAGTCAAAACGTCGTGGCCAAGGAAGCATTGAAACCGTCTTAAATACAACAGTTTGGAAATCGAGATCAGCCGAATGTAAGGAGTAAAAGCACAGATCGTCCCGATAGTTATCATAGCTCTGGGATTTGTTCCGCAAAATTTGGCTAAGAACTTGTCTAAACACCCAGGACATTCAAAAGACTGGGAAGTATTGTAGAGGCACCGACATCCCTAGATCTGCTAGGAAGCTGGTTGCAACCCCGAGTAGATTTTTTTAACAACCGAATCATAACACCTTTAGAGGAATTAGAGGAATAATAATAATAATAATAATAATAATAATAATAATAATAATAATAATAATAATAATAATAATATCAACCCATTGCTATCAATTTGCGCTATTGCAAGAAAGTAATTTGAGGCACAAGATAAAATAAACAACTTCAATCCTTGATAAACACTGCGGCTATCTTTAGTAAAGATATATAAACATGCCATTTGGTATGGACAAATGCGCTATTATCAATGTTCGAAAACAGGAAACTGTACAATCCAGATAACAGTTTCAAGGTATTGAAGAATTGGAACCTGGCGCTATGTATAAATATCTTGGAATATGGTAGAGCTCTAGAATTGAACACACCCAGCTAAAGAAGAGCTTCACGGAGAAGTACTAGAGTAGAATAACTAAAGTACTCAACACAAAAGTATCAGGTAAGAACATTATAACGCCATCAACGCGCTACGGTGGCGGCGGAAACGACGACGGAGACGACGGCGGTGGCGGAGGCTTCGGCGGCGGCGGCAGCTACGGTGCCAGTGGAGGCGACAGCCGCAAAGGGGGCTGCGGCGACGGCTTCGAGGGACGCGCAATCCCGAGTACACATTCAGGTGAGGAAGGGATTCATTAGGTTGTTGAAGAAGAACTGTCGTAGTATAATCAATAAAGAAATAGAGTTTTCGAATCTAGTTGATGCCTGTGATCCCGACATAGTGAAAGGGACTGAGTCGTGGCTAACTCATGAAACCAGATTCCCGGAAATTTTTCAATCTGATTACAAGATCTTTAGGATAGATAAAAATAGAGGTGGCGATATCTTTATTTGCATCAAATCAGACATAAATATTAGATAGATCGGGTCAGTACAGAGTTTGAAATGATGAGAACAGGAGTTGCTTGACTCTTCTACGCCGTATTACAAATATTGTCCAGCATCTGTATTGGAAAAATGAACCAAGTGATGTACTGGGACCAATTTATTACAGACAAGAATTCTAAGAATTGAATTCAAGAGAGTTCAGCCGATTTCTTTCAAAATTGATATTCTCCGATGGATCTGAAACAATTCAAGACTTTGGGAGTTCCAAACGTATATTTTGGTTTTTTAGGGTACATGATATGAAATTTCAAAAATACTTTTAAAATTTTCTCAAAAGAGTCCCATTTTTTGTTAAACTTTCTCCTCCGATAGGATAAAGGACGCTCAAATGATTGGTGCATGTGTCATGTTCATTGAAATCCCTGTTTTCCGAAAATTGCAAAAGTGAAACTTTTTGCAAGGGGTGTCTTTGCAATTTTTTGGAGCAACTGCAATATTGAAAATTTTTTCCTGAACGAAATCTGTTCTTTAAAGACTTAAATCTTCAAATAAGGCCATGTTCAAGTTTTCGAAAACATGAGTACTTTTCTATTCATTTTGCACGAAATATAGGCAATTTTAAAATTTGTTTTTACATTTTTACTTTCTCGCTACCGTTTACGAAGTAGAGAAAAAATCATATAATGCTACGGGAAAAAACGGCGAATTTTCGGCAGAAGAAGTCTAATTATAGGGCCCTGGTAACGAAAAAGTAGATAAATCCAGTTGCTAGCAGCACCGCTAGTTATTTAGATTGGCTCTTCATTCCCATCATTCAATACTTTGTTTTTGACAATCATTAACTTTATTCTGCACGTATATTCTTTCTCACACATGTAAATCAATTCCACGTGTCATACTTATAAAAAAATTTACATTTATGTTATTTCCCTCGTCATTGGTTCCCTCCGCCTTTCTAATTATTTCTAAATAATCACCATTGATTTGAACTTAATATTTTATAGATTTACCTTCTTATATTGATCCTAAATGACCTGTAACATTACAATTCAGTTATGTTTGTTTATTACAAATACAATATTCATTACAATAATTCCAAATAAGTTACGTTTGCCTATATTTTTAGAAAAATAGCTTACAATTTTGACAGCAAGTGCACTTATTTCACATGGGGTGCCTCAATTAGGATTTGTCTGAGCCGCCGTAGAGAGCGGCGCCGTGTCCGGGGCATGCTCCGCCAGCTGACTCACCTGTTGGGTGGCGGGCGGGCTAAGCGGCGCTGCCTGGCAACTGGCAGCTGCATACCTGCCCGTGTGATTCATACCCCTTGCTCCGCTGCTGCCTCCGCGGCCCGCGCGGTGCTCCGGTGGACCAACGCGTCGCAACGGTGCCTCCGGAGGCAGAGCCGCCAGCCGGGAGGTTCGCCTCCCAATGGTGGCGGATTTGCGAACCTAGATAAGTAACTGGGTCCAAAGCAGCTGCTATCTGGGCGAGAATTCTAGTGCCCGGTTAGACTCAAAGGAATTCTCCGTGATTTCTTTGGTCAATACCAGGCGAATGCTGAAGCAGAACCTTAACAAATGGGCCACGGACAGTGCGCGATCTTTCCTTCCTCTTCATTATCGTAGCATCACCCCTCACATACACACACTTACACTTACATGCACTACACTATAACACATGTGGGAGATAAGTAGGAGCTTAGAACTTGTCCTGGCAGGGGGGACTCTCTTGGGGAAGACACCTGAATCGGCAAACCCGGAAGCTGACGTGTAAATCGCGCCGAATATCATGTTCCATCTAGGAACGACACCGCCCCTACCGGGTTATAACATGAACTAAACTCACTGAACTAATTACAGTATTTGATTACTGCACTTATACTATCAAATCCTAAACCCAATCCAGTTCAAACTAAACCTGAAAATTTTAGGCCAATTCATTTGCTGCCAATTTTTTAAAAAATCTTTGAAAGAGCAATTTTAACTAGGATTAATACATTTATAAACCAAAATAATATTCCTTAGTTTTGGGAATTAATCCATTAGAAAATGTCTGGTGAACCGAATGTACACAAATTTATTTTTATATACCACAAAACGTCTATAATACAGTTTAATTGGTACCGAGCCCCTTCTGGAAAATAAAATTGTCCACATTTCCAAAACAAAGTAATAAAATAACCTGTAGACGTCTTCATCGTAAAACATTGGTTATAACTTCATAATTCTAATTGTTCAAGAACTAGAGCTTATGAATAATCGTCTTAAAGTATTGTTTCTAATGATAAAAATTGTACTACATTATAAACAGTAGTGCATGTAGATATTTTTTATATGCAGTAAATGTAAGTCTATAACAAATGCAGTGTGTACTCTCTCTAATTCTTAAGTTGTGTCGATACTTTTAAACGATCCTACATATAGTTTTCCCTCCATGCGAGTTTTTGCCACAATCGAATCCGTATTTTCGACATTGCAGGTTTTTAACATCGTAATTGTTGATTTTCTGCTGTAGTGTGTCTTCCAGACACCGAAAAATACATATCACACGTCATTTTCGCACTTTGGTATGAATTATTGCTTTGTTTTTATTGTGTTTGTCTACTTTGTTATCGAAGTTCTGGCACTCATATACTTCTTTGACCCTGTGATGAATTATTTAACATTGGCATACAACAAACCAAAAACTACTTCTTACGACTCCCGGTTAAAAAGCCTTCCAATGCTAAAATTTAATTAATTTTCAGCATAATGCCCATTTTGCACTCCGATTATAATAATTGCCTAGACATTCCAGTAACAAATACCTGAAATTAAGGGCAGCTAATTTCATCTTTCATTTTCCTATAATAGTATAGAACATACTATGTTCATGCATGCTGATAATAAACAAAATTTCATCGCAAAAATTACGGTTATGAAATTATGTCTACGCCGCAACCTGGTTACCTTTGACTACCAGCGTACATGACCACTTATAACATTATTGAATCTTGCAATAAGTAGTATAACCGAAACTGGTTACGAAGGTATTAGTCATCTTGTATTTTTAATTACATGAACTTCATATTCGTAACAAAAGGAAGATACACTCTCTCCTACGAACACGTACGACAAGCAGAACTCTAACTCTGTGTGACGATGTTCTATGTTAAAGCCTAGCTGATGAATTATTTTTTTATTGTCGCCTTAGTTTCTCACTAGACTCACTTCGAGCTCTGTGATGTATTCAGAATACTTCAATCAGATAAGTAATATCGCAATTAATTTCCCCCTCCTGGCAGGTCCTATGACTTCTGAGATGAGATGACCTCTGAGACCAGTCCTTATGACCTGAGGCCTATGACCTCTGAGTCCTACGAGATTATAGTCGTGCGCAGTATAAAACAAGAAGGGGAAACGACATTTCTGGGCCCCGCCGAGCCGCCCTTTCCATTTAAGGTTTTTTTTATTTATATGTGGCATATTTTACTAGTAAATATTTATACATACTTGAAAAATGAAATTATAACCTTAATGAAACAATTAATGAATATAATTGATTACAGGTTGCCACATGGTTAGGACAGTTTTTCTCAGGTCATTTATCAATTCACGTAAGTGCCAGCTAAGGAAGAGGGAAAATCAGGGGTCCTATTTACTGAAATAAATTTTTTTTCATTTAAAGCAATGAGGCGCCTTTCGAAACTTTCAGGAGACCACGCCTCCCACGCATAAGCATATGCAAGAGATTATAAAGCAATTTGAAGATTGAGTCCCTCCCTGAGCTTTCAAAGGAGTTTTCAATAACATATATAATAGCTTTGGGAGCTTTATAGTCGGATCCAAACGTTAGACGCTTAGTTCTGTATGTTTTTAAAGATATTTCGAATGACACACGAGGTGATGCTAAGGCGGAGTGACGAACGCACGGGGCACTTGAGTGGGCGCTAAGTACTGGGAAACGAGTGGCCGAGTCACACGGTTCCGTCAGGCGCACGATCTTGCTACTGACTGTTTCCAAGTGGACAAAAACCGAGTGGTTGTATAAAACCTGGGACAGCATTTCGACGACAAGCTTCGTACTGACAAATTTCAACTGGACGAAAACAGAGTGCAAGTAATACAATAACTTGGACAGCAATGAAAAGGTCATGGAAATCATAATCGTATCAAATGTAGAGCACACAAAATCGTAGTTTGACTGTAATGCCTACCTTCTTGGCAGAGGTGGTTGCTAAGTAAACGTCATTTGTGATTGATTGTTTGATCGATGTTTCCGGGGACGTCAGCTGCCATGGTATGGCGGTGTTTCTCCCTCGGCAGATGGTGAGCTCCGGGGCCGAACTCCACGTGTGCTTGCGAGGGATTAACTCTCTAGCTCTCTCACCCAGAGGCTGAAATAGATCTAGCTAGGAAATGTCAAAAATCGGGATATTTGAATCCTGGAGAATTTTAAGTAAATAAATAAGTACAAGTGATGGCACGTTCACTAAGAATACAGGTCGCTGTGGTTTAAATATTCTTCATACTTCTGTTATTAAGATGAACTGCAATAATTAAGACTCCCTTCTATATACAAATACATACAACCACACATATACTACACACCACTTTCTTTTCTTAATGTTGTCGCATTCTCTTCCGTGTTATTGTTGGAAATATATAGTCGTCGAGGAGGAGCTAATGATCCCTCCAGTCCATGAATTGTGGATTTACGTGCCCCTTAGCTGCCAACTTTTTGAAGCCGTTCCCCGAACTTGCTTTAGCTCTTCTTCGCTACTTCCTAATTCATTTCAGCCACTCGCCATCCAGCTCTGTACTTAGTACTTCAGCACCAATGGAAATAAAATTTCAATTCGGGTATCCAAATACTTTTAAGTAAAAATACCGATATTTGAAATTCTGCTTATCTTTCAACTCCGAATTAGATGTCTCTGAACTTTGAAATAAAAAATGTACTAACCCGGAGTGACACACAGGGCAAATTGTTCGAGCAACTGTACTTCCTCGGGAACGTGTTAGAGTTTTCGTCGCACTTAAAATAAAATGCCGGAAGAAATAGCTTAGTGACAACACCCGTTGCTTCTGCAACGACTCTGGCAGGAGGGATCCTACGGTTCAAATTCTGACAGTGAAGATTTGTCGACACTAGCAAGATAGTTATGTCGAATTTAGTCGGTTTCTGGAGGAGAATTCCAGCGGCTTGCTGTTTTGATTGACTCTGTTCTAATTGGTAGTTCTCAATGGTTTCTCCGATCAATACCGCGTGTATTCTAGAACAATGCCGTAAGAAAAGAGACACAGCCCACGCGATCTTCCCTTCCACATCCTTGTCCTTTCATCACACACACACGCACAAACGCTGCTCTATTGTTCACGTTGGGAGACAAGGCGGAAGTCAGAGATTGTCTGCTAGGACGGAGCCCCGTCGGAGGAGATATCTGGAGTGGGAAACACCGCAAGCCAAGCCACTGAATTTCATGTTCCAAACTCAGAGGAACATCGACACCTCCTTACAATGTCATGCACTACAATCACGGGACTAATGACGTTAAATTAAAGAAATTGTCGCGCTTTGAAACTCAAAATATGGTGATACCACTAAGTCGGGAGCGTTCGAACCCAGGCCTTCCGACCGGTCGCCAGCGGGGTCGCACCGGTGTGAACGACCTCGGGGTGCCCGTCGTCACACGTTCCGCGAATATCTACTCGTTTGTGGTTTACTGCACAGCTCCTGTGGGACTAATGGGTTCACGCCCTCTTTCCGTTTGGCCTTGGAACTTCTTCATCGGCACCATGATTGGAAAGAGGAAGCGAAGGTCTAATTATGGCGGTGAATCATATAGAAGTATATCTAACTGTAGTAGTAAATATACAAAGTCACCTATCATCTTCGTTCATAGCAATTATACCATAGGTCAGCATCCTGTCGCTCAAAATCGAACTATCATTGTCTAGATTTCACACAAAATTTACCCATATTTTCACTCATGTATTCACACGCAAAAGCTACCCATATTTATAGAAAAAAATGTTCACTACATACTTGTTGTATGATCACGCATACTAGTTAATGGTAGTCAAAATTTGCAATCTGTCAAAAGGTATTTTTTCCAAGAATATAAATTTTCGTTCAATTTTCTCGATGTTTTTCATTGTTCTTATAGAAAGTAAACATTTTCAAGAGATATTTATCAGCTAAATAATAAGTTCTATGAGAAGTATATTGTCAAGGAACATGAAATAAGAAGAAACTGGATCACGGTCGCCAAACAAAGCAACACGCCAGTAACCTTCAGATCGTAATAACACAAGATCATGACTAAAATTATATAGCGAATGAAAATAATGTATTCAAGTAAATTCATAATATAATTGAAACACATTTCGGTTTGTAACCTATGAATCTGAAGAGTGTAATATAAAATAATTACAAAGGAGGCAAAATTTAAAACTTAGAGCTAACCAGTTAGCGGGTGATATACCTCCCAACGTGATATCCGGCGACGTCCGGCAGTTGGCTTGCAAGGGTTTCCCCCTCCAGGTTTCTACGCCAGCAGGGTGCCACTTCAAAGTTTTCGAAAGCATTGGAAGTGTAACGTGAGAGATGGGGACATGGATGAGGAAGGAAAGATCGCACGCAGTCCGTGGTCCGCTTCTTAAGGTATTCCCAAGCATTCGTGTGATATTCATCGGAAAAGGCAAGAAAAAACACCTTTTAGAGCAGTTGACCACTAAAATTCTCCTCCAAACAGCTTCTTAAGTCAACCATGCTATCTAGTTTCAAAAATCCTCCACCGTCAAAATTCGAATCGTAGGACGTTAAAATCAGAAACACTCCTAACCGGGTCAAGCTCTAAGCTCCCGATTAGTTCCCCGACATCTGTGGTAGTGTTGAGTGCATGTGCATGACCGGATATGTGAGTGTATATATAAAGAGAGAGGAAGGGACAAGAATGATGAAGTGAAGATCGTAGGCGATCCGTGATCCTCACTCCATCATTCACGTAGTGTTGATCGGGTGAAACCACGGATAAGTACCAATCGTAGTAAGTGGCCGCTAGAATTTTTCTCCAGAGATCACTCGAATAAAATTCTAAAGGCGACTTGCTTTGCTTCGACGTAGCTACATAGCTAGAAAACGGTAACTGAAAGACTTGTTTTTCAATTCTGAATTATTCCGGAGAATGCAGTTCCGTGAAAACTGACAATGAATTTAAAGATTTAAGATCAATGCTAAAATGTAAAGTGCAAGGTAACCAACTAAATATAGTTTAAAGACCACTATAACGACCGCGGAGTTAATTCGTTATTTAGTTAATTCATCTCTAAAAAGCCCCTTGGATGGCTCATGGACAGCGTACTAGCTTTCGGTGCTGTGTTCGATCCCTGGTCGAGCCAAAAATATAGTTGTAGCTTTCCTTTAAAATCATCCCAGTTTCTGTAGCTGTGTGACGAAGAAAAGCTCAAGCAGGCGGATTTTGCTAGTTACGGTTAAGATAATACGTCATGTTTGCCTCATGTCGCTCTTACCTCAAAGCATGGGAATTTAACTAGGCCCAGGCAAGGGGGACACCGGTAGCTGGCCGGCGAAGTCAGACTACCGACCCAAAACGCCAAATACATACACATACATCTCTAAGAAGCAAAGCGCGTTTTTTTAATTTACATGAATGATAAAAATGAGACTAATTCAACTATAAACAAACGGTACACAACTAAATGAGGATTTCGAATACAACACCATGGCACCATCTGCAACTTCTGAGACCTGAGAGCCTTGAATTAAAGTTCCGACAGCTATATCTTTGTATGGAGACCGGCAACTGCCCGAATGAGAAATATCGAGCCGGATTTTCTTATTGCTTATTTTCATGGTCTCCAACGGTCAATTCTATTCGAATTACAGAGACGTACGTACGAGAAACGGTCACAGAGTGGTCGCAACGTATCAAGTGACAACCCCTATTTTCCTGAATCGTTAAACACACCGAGATGAAGGAAGCAAGCATACCGTGGTGCAACTTTTATCGACTTCGAACAACTATTTCATAGGATTATACAAGGTCGACTTTGATGTTTTAAATGGAACCATGTACCGATACTCTAGCATTTCGCTCACTCCCTCGTCTTTAGTTCTTCCTTTCCCTCATCCATTCTCTCAACTTCATTCTGCTTTACTTCTCTCTTCCACTCTCCCCCCCCCCTCTCTCTCTCTTTCCTTCATTCCTTGATCTGCCTTCTCTTCTTGCTCACACACACTTTCACTTACATGTATTACACTACTAAATGGGATCGCCGCATGCCGACGTGCAGGTCGGCGCCGAATCTCTCATCCAGCGGGGAACATCGCCAGATTCCGATATTAAAACATCCACTACACCAACGGAACTATTTATCACAGCAGATGACGTGCCAACCATCATCATTTTACCACGCTATCAATCATTTTACTTCCTCGTATACGTACGTATATACGGAGTAATATACGTAGTATTGAGAAAGTTATGTAATGCTGCCCAAAAAAGGCGGATTTTCGGAGGAAAAAAAATCATTGCCGCGCTCTGGTGGCGAAAAAGTGCATTAAACCAGTTGCTAAATTAGGGGGGGGAATCCTCTAACACGTGGTGTAGCCAGAATCCCTCCTCTGTGGGTCCTTGCTGCCGAAAAACCAATTGGAAGCAAAACGTCCATTCGCCTGTCTGTCCATCTGTCCGGCCGCCTGAGAACACTCCTAGGGCCTAAACCATTCGTATGATCTCCAAATTGAAGAATCATATGTCGATCTGGCTCTAGTTAAAGCTTTAAAATTTCGAGAAATATTCTTTAAAATTTGGGGGTACTTTACATGAAGTCCCCCGGACATTTTGAACATTTTCTCAGAAACGGCTCCAAATTTGTTCTTAAAATCTTTTGTAAGATAAGAGCACAATACACTTCTAAATGTGGCGTAGGGCACAATTTCACGGTTAACTCTAAATTTTCAAAAATTGGAAATTTTGAAATTTTTCCGACGGCTTCCTACGAAATTGAAGACATGGATTTTTCCCTCAAACGAAATTTGTTGTGCGTAGATAGTTCTTTCAATTAGGTCATGTAATTTTTTTGGAAATTTTAGTAGTTTCCGTGCAATAGTGCGTGCAATATTTGCAATTTTAAAAAATAGTTTTTTCTCAAAAACGGCTCCCAATTTTTTCTTTAAATTTTTGGTAGAGTAGTGCCAAACGAAACCTATGCCGTGACATAAGGGCCAAATTGCAGTATTCTTTTGTTTTTTCAAAAATTACATAAATTAAATTTTCCTAACTAGTCTCTCACGTCTGTAAAACTTACATCAAAGGCTATTTCATCACATTATAATATTTATGAGCACATTTGCTTTAAACAACGCCAATTAACGTTTCTCTTAAACTCAACAGTTTTCTGTAAAAATGAGCACAAAATTCGGCATTTTCAGAAAAGCTCAAACGCCATTTTCTTAAAAATAGCTCCAAATTTTTTCTGCGGATTTTTCCAATAGATAGCGCTAATTGCACAGTTTTTTATAGCATAAAGTTAGTTTTGGTGTGTTCATTTTTTTTTCAAAAATTACACAAATGTAATTTTCTTGAAATACCTATCACGCCGTTAATATGGACATTTACATTGATTTGCATCCATTATTACATGTGTAAGTGAATGTACTTGAAAGGACTTCAAATGAAGTTTTTCGAAAACTCAATAGATTTCCGAGAAAAAGAGCTTCAAATTTCGCATTGAAGAGCATAAAGCTTGATCACCATTTTCTCAAAAACGGCTACGAATTTCTGAATGAAAACTTCTATTAAGGACGAGTTTCTACTATTCTTTAATATTCTTGCAGTAATGATTCAGATGTACAACTAGGAAAGTAAAAAGTTGAGAAATTGTCAAAAAAATGTAGTTTGGGCGACGATAGATCGCAGCTGGCCAGAGAATGGAGCACGATCTTAAAACCAACCCACACCAAGGAAATTAGAAAAATTTGGTACGAGAAGGTCTCTGCCAATCTGTAGCACCTCTAGTTACTTTCTCGTCTACATAGGTATGTATATACGGAGTAATATACGTAGTACAGAGGAAGTTATGCAATGCTGTGGAAAATCGATTTCAAGATTATAACGGAAATACACGTTTTGGAGTCCCCTGATACTGAAAATATGTTGTTGTTTTTTTTCTTTTCAAAACGTTCGTCCGTCCATCTGACTGTCTCTCCGTCTGTCTCTGTCCATCCGTCCAACTGTGAAAACTACTAGCGCCTAAACCACACGTATGATTTTCCAAATTGAAGAAACCCCTGTCCATCTGGCTGTAGTTGAAGATTTGAGATTTTGAGAAACATTCCTGAAAATGTGGGGGTACTTTACATGAAGCCCTAGGAACATTTTCAAAATTATCTCAAAAACTACACCAATTTTTCCTTAAATTTCTTGTAAGAATGGAGTAAAGTACATTTGTAAAGATGGAATGGGTCCGATTTTGACGGTTAACTCTGAATTTTAGAAAATTGACGTAATTTGAATTTTTCGGTGTCTTCCTAAAACTACAAAATTGAAGACAGAGATTTTTTTCTTCAAATGAAATTTGTTGTCTATAAATATTTCTTTCATAACGGTCATGTCAATTTTTTTTAAATATTTAGTAGTTTTCGTGCAATAGTGTGTGCAATATTTACAATTTTAAAAAATTACAAAAACAAGATTTTCTCAAAAACGGCTCTAAATTTCTTTTACATTTTTTGTACGGTTAGTGACAAACCCTATACGCTAACATTTGTTAACAATTGTTTTTTTCAAAAATTACAAAAATGTAATTTTTTGACTAGTCTCTCACGTCGGTAATACTTACTTTAGACGCGATATCTTCACTTTATTAGATTTATGGGTACATGTGCTTTAGATAATGCCAAATAAATTTCTCAAAAACACAGTAGTTTTCTGTAAAAATGAACTCAATATCCCGGATTTTCAGAAACGCTCAAACGCCATTTTCTCAAAAATGGATCCAAATTGTTTCTTCAAACTTTTGCAAGGGATATTGGTAATGGCACTGTTTAGTATGACGTAACGTTCATTTTGGTGTACTCTTTTGTTGCTGTTTTTCTAAATTACACAAATGTAAAGTTTTTAAAATATCTCTCACGCCGTTAACACGCACATTTCAATGAATTTGTATATATTATTGCATTTGTGAGTAAAAGTGCTGCAAATGACTTTAAATAAAGTTTTTCGAAAACTCAATAGATTCTTGTGAAAAAGAGCTTCAAATTTCTCATTTACAGGAACGCTTAACGCCATTTTCTTAAAAACAGCTCCAAATTTTTCAATGAAAATTGCTATTTAGGATGAGGTTTTAGCCTTCTTTAATATTCTTAAATTAATATTTGGGTTCTACAACTTGGAAGCCGAAAAGTTGAGAACATTTCAAAAAAATGTAATTTGGGTGGTGATAGATGGCAGCAGGCAAGGAAGAAGGGCAAGACTGTACAGTACGAGTCCACAAAAAGGAAATTAGAAAACTTTACAACGAGAAAGTCTGTGCCATTCTGTGGCACCTCTAGTTTTTTCTACTTTGTGTTTCTTTTTCTCTTCCTTTTCTCTATCTCTCTCTCTCGTTTCCCCTCTCCCCCTCGCTCTCCTTCTCAACCTCTATACGTAAATATGTCTCTCTTCCGTATACGTAATACGTAAATCTATTTAGTTACCTTCCCTCGCTTAACGAATCTTCCTTTTCTCTCCCTATCACTATTCTCTCTTTCCGTATTTTTATATTTTTCTTTCGTTTCCTCTTCTCTCTGCAGCATGCTCGTACATGTGCGCATACGATCGCGAACTGCCGCGTTGGAGAGCTTACGCAAATCTGTTGTCGTAAATCTGTCGCGGCCAGTTTTCCTCGTCGGGCGAGGAAGGGGGCTATGTCACGCACGACTTGCTGGAACACACGGCGGGCCCCAGCGGTTCTCCGCTGCCGCCGCGGGGCAGGTGCCTGATTGGCGAGGACAGGGCGCTCCAAACTTCGAACCGGCTGAGAAGGCCCAGGGTAACAGCTCGTGTTTGCAGCGTCTCTGACTGGGGCTCGACGGTCGTGAAATTCGACTCTAGTGAGATAGCTATGTCAAATTCAACCAGTGTCTGGTGAATAATTCTGGCGGCCTGCTTCTATGATCGGTAGTTTTCCGTGGTGTTTTCCATTCCAATTACCATTCCATTTGAATTCCATACCATTCGAATGTCGGAGCAGGAAGTTCACAAAAAGCCAGTGGCAGTGCACAATTTTTCCTTCCTCATCCTCCGTTCTCGCCTAATGCACACACACATACACACTTCCCCTTACATACACTACACTACCACACGTATCAGAAGATCAGCCTGGAGCTTAGAGCTTATTCCGGGTGGGACAATCTTTCCATAATTCATTCTGAAAGGGCCCGATCTTTCCATAATTCATTTCGTTCGATCTTAGATCGCACATTACAACGAATTGAATTATGGAAAGGTCGCGTTCTGATATTAACACGATATTATGAAGCCCTTTGAAATGAACAAAAAACGCGTTTTGCTACAATTCGTTTTATAGAACGACGCATACGCAACGTACCCCATACTGAAAGCAATATCTCATTTTTCATCAAAGGTGGAAAAGTCACGTTTCGAAACTAGACCCCTCATATTGGTAGTACATGATCAACATGATAATGATCAACAACTAATGGTTAAACTGGCTAACGGGCTCTAGACATCAAAGCCGTAGTCACTATCAGAAGCCCATCACCTACAGCAAATACAAACAAGCAAATTGTCATAAGATCCTTAAACGATCACACTCAGAACATTCCATGTGGAAGTAGAACTGGATCAAGCTCTAAAAGAAATCAAATTTGATATTTTAGGCTTTAGTGAAGTAAGACAATCACGGAAAACCAAAATAGAACAGGAGAATGGTAATATGTTCTGCTACAAAGGGACAACACCCGGACAGAAAGGAGTAGGCTTCATTATTAAAAAGAATATAAAATACATGTTAGAGGATATAGCAGGTGTTTCAAAGAGGATAATGGCAACAGTCATTAATACAAAACGCCCCAGAGTAACAATCATCCTAGTATACGCTCCCGCAGAAACCAACACTGAACAAGAACTAGAAGGCTTCTACGAGAAGTTGGAGACTACGTTCGAAGTTCAAATCACCAACCAATCTGATTATAGGCGATTTCAGCAGTAAAATAAGCTGGAGAGCTCTTGGCGAAGAAGAAATGTTCGGACCTTATGGATTAGGAGTACGCAACGGAAGAGAAGAAAGACTGATACAATTTGCACGCGAGCAAAACATTAAAATAGCCAACACATTCTTCATGAAGGATACACGGAACAGATGGACGTGGCAGTTACCATACGGGAACACTCGCACAGAAATTGACCACCTACTAATGGATCAAATAAAGCTTTAAAAGACGTACAGGTGGTTAAATATCTTAAATTCGAGAGTGACGAGAGACTAGTGCGTACAATCCTACAGTTCAGCAGACGAAGTTACCGCGCGAAACCAGAAAGGGCCAAAATAGAAGGCAATCGACTCCACGAACATTCACGTGTAAGGACACGTGGCATTACCAAACCAGGGAATTAAAACAAAATATGTGAGAATACTGAACAAACCATACAAAGCGTCGCCAAAATAAAAACTGAACTAGTAAGGCAAACTTTCCAACTAAAACGAAGAGGAAGACTGAGTGATCCTATCTCTCCAAAGCTATTCACTTGTGATCTGGAAGACATATTCAGGAAATTAAATTGGTACAACAAATATGGGATAAAAATAAAAGGCAAGAATTTGTCTCACCTAAGATTCACGGATGACATTGTATTGGTTGCCAACTCTTCCAAAGAACTTTTCAAGATGCTTGTAGAGTGGAACAGGACCAGTAAAATTGCAGGACTAAAGATGAACTACAACAAAACCAAATTAATATCCAACAGACCAGTAGACAAAATTATTATCGATGGAACCGAGTTAGAGCAAGTATAAGATTATGCGCACCTCGACCAACTCGTCACCCTAAACAATAAAATGAATAATGAAATTAAGAGACGAATAGCCCAAGCTTGTAAAACCTTCTGTGCACTTAAATGTATTCTCTAGGGTAAATCACAGAACAGAAAACTCTACATACATGCATTATTCCCGTCCTAATCTACGCTTGCCAGACGTGGTCCTTAACGGACGAACAAAAGAGCTCATTAGAGATCTGCCAAAGAAAATTGGAAAGAAAAATCCTGGGCCTTTCACTAGAGGACAGAGTTTCAGATGCAAGACTCCAGGTTATCACATCCTCCAAGAACGTTGCGCAAGCAGGCTGCAAGAATTAAATGCAAATGGGTGGGTCAAGTCGCAAGACTTCACCAAAACAGATGGGTGCAGAAGACCACCGTATGGGATCCATACATTGGAAGCAGAAGCCGAGGATGATCAAGAACCAGATGGGCCGACTATTTCAATAGACTAGTGGGGCCACAATGGTGAATTGCAGCGAGGTGTAGAACAATTTGGAAGGGTTATGAAAGACACCTATTAGGAAGTGTAAGTGTTCAGTGCTAATTCATACTTACGTGGAATAGCTCACCACGTGAGTTTTACAAGAGCTTCCCGTCTTGGAGGAGGCCTTTGCCCTTTAAGGGACACACTAGGCTCATTTATTCGTTCATTCATTCAATCATTGGTACATGTGCAAGTGTATTTCTCAATCGCTCCGCCCCGCTGCAGTTCTCAGATTTAGCTGTTTAAAAATGTTGGACACCCTTGGGCTAGGAATAGCGGTCTTCCAATGGAAGACTATATTTCTCAGTCACCCGTCATCGCATTTCGTCTTCCCGCCCCGAAAGATGCACTGGAAAGGTTGCCATTGAACACATAAGTATTGCTTAGGATGGTGATTGTTGATCTGGCCCGATGAAAGTATTCATTGGCCAATTGTGATTTCAACATTGTCCAGTGTGATAAATTGGTAATAATATTCTTGTACGGCGATTTCTTTCATAAATGCTTCATTGTACTACAATAGTTTAATAGCCTATGAGGGAAACAAGCTGAAAAAATGTTACCCGTTTAGAACCAGGTGAACTATCAAATAAGATCTGAATGTAAAGTAGTACTGCTTTGTTCATTCCTTATTTTACTCTGCATTTCTTAAATAATTTATTATTTTGCAATAGATAATATGAGGACTGCCGCAGAATTGGCATTTCTAACTCTCCAGGAATGACGATAACTTTGATAATTATGTAAAAATCTTGATTTTCAGTTTGACCAAGACTTTTTTTTTCGGAAAACGGTTAATGGATTTTTAGAACATCTCAAATCAGTATGTATTTTACAAATACTTCTGAAGTTAAAATATCTTTTGTAAGGGAAATTCGCGATTTGCAAAAGTGATACCTTGCCCCCTAATTTACATGGTTATATTTTGTAGAAATATATCATCTAGGGATTATGAGGACTGGAAGGAAGACATTCATGTTATAAGCAGACTAGATATAGCTTATGAGAGCTGTCAGGGGGTAAATATAAATTGGAATCCATTTTTGTTTCAAATTTCATTATTCTGTGTCAGAAAGGCTAAATGCAAAGGCATTAGGATAAAAATTAATTCGTCATGAATCGTATTGGTCTGAGGAAAATTACCGTTGAAACATTCGCTTAGACACCGGATATATTTCAAATTGAAAAAATTAACCACCTTCTACAACTGCGGAGTGAGATAGTTAGAAGAGCCATCACTGGGATAAATAAGTATTGTAAAAATAATGTGTATTAAAAATACAGACGACACCAACAATGCAGGATCCGAGGGAATCATATGGCGATGTGGTAAATAATCAGGATGAGAAGTATAGTGTATGTAATCAACTAGGAAAATAGTGGGATTTATTGTAAAAATAACTCGAAATAGACAAGTGAAAAATTTTCGTGGGGTGTAATTAATAACATAAAAGAGTGAAAAAATCAATTAGTCAAGGAATAAACAATATAAGACGCTTATACCGGAAGCTCCAATCAGAAACGAGAAGGAGTGAGAGGGAAACATAAAAACTAATGAGGAAAGGAAATGTGAACAGTACTGCGTATCTAGGTAAACAGAGGAATAGTGCGTTTTATGAACAAGACGGCAGACGATGTTCAGACACGGTAATGATCGGCTGGTTAGTGATAGCCGCAATGATGGCAACAAACGTTTTAAGTTTAAAGTTTAGAGATATTTTGTGATAATGAGAAGATTTGTAACGTGATGACTGATGGTGTATTGGACTAGATTAAACGTAATTTGGAATCTACCTGGAATTTGACGGCCAAGAAGTCAGAGAACGCAGGAAAATGAAAAAAAGGGGACATTCAAAACAGACGTATTATAGAAAATTCAAGTTGTGTTTGCTAGTAATAATTTTCATAATATAATTGGGGTAAATGGCCATGCATGCATGGTAAAGTAAGGAAAGTATATTGTGACGGTCTATTCAGACGCGTCTAAAATAAATACAGAAACATTGAATTAGGACTAAAATATATTAATTTCGTATGTCAATAAGAACAAAAACATGTGAAAGTGTATGCATGAAAGCTGATTTTCTCAAATGTATTGATATTCTAAAGAAATGTTCCCAAAATAGACTGTGAGAATGTCAATAAATAAAAACAGGACATATTTACAAATAATGACCATATAATATTTCGTAAATAAAAAGATTTCCGAAATAAATTAATTTTCCATATTAATAATGAGACAATCGAATGTTCTCACAAGCGTGACGAACGATTACTGATAATATGTTCAAGCAAGAAAAGTGATTAGAAAAGGGGTTACGAATATTATAAATATATTGGAATATATTTTCAAATTTATGGCAACGCTGAAAGGTTATTAAAGACAATCTAAAAAAGACGTAAAGAAATAGTAGTATTGTCAGAGAAGAGTTTTCTTTTGTTTAAAATTACGCAGTATAGTGGATCAGAACAACAATGTTTTTTTAATGAGCTGTGATTGAGATGCCGCGGCGAGCGCATCGTGTTATTTTGGTCGTAGGAATGTTTACTTGGTGAGATGAATTTGAGTTGCCGTAGTAAACGCATCGCGTGTTATTTTGATTGTAGAATCAAAAACTTCATGAGATGAGACTGTGATACCGTGGTGAACATAATGTATAATTTTGCGTTTTATTTTCGAAGTTTTAATTTGTTATGGAATTAATTTGAAGACGTTGAACATTTGCATTGGCGAACAATATCATATAGACTTATGAATACGTGAGTCATGGAGCTCACATTCCTTGCTGGATGTTATGATTTCATATTTGAAATGGTGGAATGTGGACAGCAGTGGCAGCCAATCGTCGTGCAGCAAAAGTTTAAAAACATTATATTTTTGTATTCCATCATCAAAAAATATATAGCAAGGCCAAGACTGTTACGTTTAAGATCCTAGAGAAAAGACATGGCTATTTTTCATATTATTCAAACTGGTATAGTGAACTCGAGTGAATGTTGGTAATATTTAATTGTGTTAATGTTGGAAGCAAAGATATATTGTTAAATATTAGTTTGTAGTTCATTTGTCAAAGTGTATTTTATGTGTTTGTGTTTTATGCATGCACATGTGTTTTGATGTCGTCATAAGCGAGGTAGATTTGGCTTAATATAATTTGTCTACAAGAGCAAAGAATAAACAAATCCGGTATTCTTCTATGGTTTTATGACTGAAATTCTATGGAGTTATTATTGTTATTAGATAGCAACAACCCAAATGATAGGACCGGGAGCGGTAGCTCAGTGCATCAACTGATGTCACGAGGTTCGAGTCCTGACAGCCGGCAGGATTTTCGACACTAGCTTTTCAGCTAGGTCGAATTCAGTTGATGTCTGGAGGAGAATTCTAATGGCCGGCTGCTCTGATCGGTAGTTTTCCGTGGTTTATCCGATCAACACCAGGCGAATGCCGGAGCCGTGACGTCCAAACGGGCCACGGACCGCGCGCGATCTGTCCTTCCTCTTCCTTGTCTTATTCTCCCTCCTTACACAGACACTTACACTATCATGCCCTACACTACCACATATTCCGGGAGGCCAGTCGGGTGCTTAGAGCTTGTCCCAGCTGGGGCGGTGGGAGAGTCCTGGTTAGGGGGAAATCCTACTAGCCGACGGTAGGTCGGTGCCGGATCTCGGCATCCCGCGGGGGAAGATCAGCGCCATCTCCAGAGAAAAATATGCACTACACTAACGGGAATAATGACTAAAGCAGTTGAAGTGCCCGGAAACATGAAAAAATCAATCAATCAATCAATCAACAAAATGATAGGGAATAATTAAAATATATACATCTTCGTGAAGTTGGTAATATTGGTAATATTATTCTCGATTTCCTGAATAGCATCGATTTCGCGAACTCACTATCTATAAATTCTTTGGAATGGTATATCACAACCCGTATTAGGACGGCAAGGATTTAGATGTAATAAAAGTAATTTTATTTGTGTTTGTAAAGAAAGGAAGAAAAGGGTTGTGTGTATGTATAAAAATCATGGCAATGTGAATGTGGTAATGTAAATGATTGTATGAATGGCAGTATTAATGTATGAAGGTTTTCCAGGGTTTTATCGTCTGGTGTTTTGTTTTGTTTTTATATGGAAATATATCATATATTTTTGTTTTATTCAAGCTAAAAAGAAAGCAGATTATAACATTTGTTTATTGAAAAATGAGTATTATTATTTCGAATTGTGAAGGAAAATCCCCGAGTCCAAAAGAGTAGTACTTAAAAATTGTTATTACGTAAATTTCGTCGCCGCAACTCTGTAGGAACGGTCTGTCGACCCATGAAATAAATGTCTCACGACGGACATCCTCGGCGAACTGATTGGGTATTATTGGTTGAACAGACGCGTGAATAGACATGAGTCAAGAGTAAGAGTAAATACTTAGTAGTATAACCAATAGTACAACCTATACTTAGTAGTATAGCTCCACCATATTGGCATGTCGACGTGAAGCTAAATAATAATATAAGGAGTCACAGAATTAGTATTGTTGACATTATTACACGGTTGATGGAAATAATAATTAATTAAATAAATAAATACAGTTTGTGTTCGCCATATAGGGAGAAGGAAAATCCGTCTGAATAGGAAAAGGTACCTGCAGCACTACTTCAAAATACTAAATCAATTGATATTTTTCTTTAATACTATTGGTATAATTTAAAACTTAAATTTATTGTATTTTGTTACTTATTTCGTAAATAACTTTTAAAGCATTGTGAAATGTATTCTAATGGCAACTCGTCACCTGGAAAGAGCTTCCTTGCAATGATAAACCTATTATTATTATTATTATTATTATTATTATTATTATTATTATTATTATTATTATTATTATTATTATTATTGTTGTTGTTGTTGTTGTTGTTATGTGAATATCGGCTATCGTGGATCATTCGCCACGTTATTCTCCAAGGCCCAGTCATATTTATCTCGGAGAGACTAAGAGTTTTTACTTTCTCGTATACGGAGTTATATACGTAGTATAGAGAAAGTTATGTAATGCTATGGAAAATCGATTTCGAGACTTAAATGGAAATACAAGTTTTGGGGTCCCCTGATAACGAAAAAGTTTTTTTTGGGAGGGGGGTTATTCCTCTAATTCACTAACAGGTTATTAGTCAATTTAATATAACCCGGTTGCAACCAGCTTTCTAAGGTGCAGATCTAGGAATTGTCAGTGTCTCTACAGTGCTTCGCGCAAAATGTGGGCTGTTTCCAATAAAACTATGTCTTGCACTAGGTTAGCTAAGTTCATACACAAATTTTGCGGAGCAAATCCCAGAGCCCCAGTAACTCTCGGAACGATCTGTGTCATTGCGCCCCACTTTCGGCTGATCTCAACTTCCAAACTCTTGTATTTAAGACATTTCTCTGCCCTCTTGATTGAGGCGTTTTTATAGCACAACACGGCCACATCTACGAGTAGAAGAGTTTTTGCTTCAAATTACGAATAATAATATTCGATTTGTTTGCCGCTGTTGTGCGGTCAGTTTTAATTGGTTGGACGAATTAATATATTGTACGCAGTTCAACAGACGACACTGGTTTTGGTGAATGTTCGTACCACTTGGAGCATGTGTTTGGAACTTCGAAGGCGGTATGTATATCAGCCAGAGGATGCAACTCGACACCCCATCGTGTCGTTTCAACTATTCTTTGCTAGTATTGGACAAGCTAAGACGACATGATCAATGGTGTTTCCATTTGTTCCTGGCAAATGCGGTTTATATCATCGTGGGAAATTTTGTGAACCGCTTATGTTGATGATGATGATGATGATGATGGTGATGATGATGATGATGATTCTCTTCTTCTTGCCAATAAGCCTAATTGGGACTACGCAAAGAACTCATATGTGTTTCTTAGCCTTTCTTTGTGCCTATATTTCTTTCATCCTTTGGCTATGCGCCTTTTTCTCTCTTCGGTCCAAGCTTTTCCTGTTCTACCCTTTGGTACTTCGTCCAAATCAATCCGCCATGACTGCACTTTAGATCTAAATGTGTTCCTATTTTGAATGTCTTCTTCTGTGATCCCTGATAAATTAAGGTCCTTTTTAATTTCGTTGATCCATTTTATAGTGTCAGTTGCTGCTTTACTTCTGTTCCCATAATTTCAACTATTTGTTTTGTAAGACGCTTAGGATTCATTCTTTTAATGTGTCCATAAAATTTTAGTCTACTTTTCTGATATCACTCTGAATATCGGTATATTATCTGATTTCTGTTTTGCTTCTGAGTTTGTAGTGCTCGTCTGTGAATTTTGGACCTAGAATTTTTCTAATGATTTTGCATTCCTTTTTTTTCATATTTTCTAATATGTTTTCCTGTTCAAAATTAGTGTTTATGAGCCATGTAGACATTCTGGTTTTATCACTGTGTTATAGTGTTTCAGTTTCGTGTACTTTGACATATACTGTTTGTTATATATATTTTGGATGAGATGGATGGTGTTTCCATTTTTTACATCTAGATTCATTAGCCTTAGTTTCAATTCCATTTTCCTCAATTATTTCCCCTAGATATTTAAATTGGGTGACTTTTAATTTTGCCATATTTTGTTTCCATGAAGTTAGGCATGTCTTTGTTAAAAGTAATAAATTCAGTTTTTTCAAATGATTTCTAAAGACCAACTCTCTCTGCCAGTTCTTTGAAAAGCTCAATCTGTATTTGTGCTGTTTGAATATCACGTGTCAAAATTGCCAAATCGTCTGCAAATGCTAAACAGTCTACCGCTATTTTTCCTCTCTCTAATGTGATTGGTTGTGCAACTTTGAGGATTATTTTTTGTTTACGCCATTCTGTTATTACTTTCTCAAGAATACAATTAAATAGCAGAGGTGAAAGTCCGTCGCCTTGCCCTGTTGTGATTTTAAAGGGGGAAATACATTCCATAAATTTAACTTTGACCTGTGTGCTTGTTAGGTTTTCTTTTATCAGTATAAGAATTTTCAAATCTAATCCTTGTCCCCTTAACATGTTGAATAATGATTCCAGATCAACCGAATCATATGCTTTTTTGAAATCAACAAATGTGCATACTAGATTACGTATTCGCTGATGCCTTAGGATAAGTTTCAGATTTAAGATTTGTTCCGGACATGATCGACCTGGTATTCTCCAATTTTTTCTGCCTGGTATTCTCCAATTCGCCTGTCTGATATTCTCCAATTTTTGGTTCTAATTATTGTTGTGCTCTGTCAAGAAGGTTAGGGAAAAAATCTTGTAGGTAACTATAATAACAATAATAAATATAATATAAATAATGATAATAACGAAATCCCTCTATAATTATTTACGTTTGTTCTATTTCCTTTTTTATGTAATGGAAGAATGAATGTTTTTTCCATTCTTCTGGGATTTTTTCTGATTGTCAAATATCTTGCATAAATTTAGTGATTTCTTTTATTGTGTTTGTTACTGCAGCTTTAATTATTTCTGCTACTATTCCATCTTCACCAGATACTTTGTTGTTTTTAAGCCTGCTGATGTCTTTGATGATTTCAATTTCATCGGGTGGTGTAGAGTTTGGATTTGTCCCTACAGGTTCTTCTGAGGGGATTTTTTGTGATGGTTCTACACAGTTTAGATTCTCAAAATATTTTGCAAGCTCCTCACAATTATCTTACCAATTATCAATGTTTAATATCAAATCTCCATTTTCTTTTTTGAAGCATAGATTCTGTGATTGATATCCTGCAAGTTTAGTTTTAAAAATTTTATAAAAGTTCCTCGTATTGTTTCTTGTAAAATCTTTTTCAATTTCTAGTAGTTGCTCTTTTTCATATCTCCTTTTAATTTGCCTAATTAATTTAGCTGTATCTCTTCTGGTTGTCAAAAATGCCTTGTATTTTTCATCTGTTTTAGCACTACTCCAATAAGTATATACTTGGAGGCGTGCTTTGACTGCTTGTTCGCACTCCTCATTCCACCAAGGGTGTTTTTTCTGTTTGTGTATAGAAATTAGTTTTTGTGCCGTTTTAGTAAACTTACTTTTGACCTGCAGCCAATCCATTGATTGCTTTTTTTTAAATTCCTCTGTAAATGAAGGTGATATTCTGTGAATGTCAAATTTGGGGACTGGAGATTTCTTTTTGATGAGGTTTCTTTTAGGCTTCAGTTTACGTTTTATTCTGGTCAAGTAAGAGACAATGTTTGCACCTTTCCTGACTTGGACATTCATAATTCCCCTGTAGTTTGAAAAGGAGATTGCTGCATGGTCACATGTTGAAACTCGCCAACATATAAATTTGGTGCTGTCCATGTCTTTTGCTTGGAAGATTCCTTTTTAAAATGTGTTGACATAATTTTGAGAGTAAACATTCTGCAAAAATTTACTAATCTTTGTCCATTTCGATTTGTCCATTTCTGTGCTGGGTATTCTCCAATTGTCTTCCTATATTTTCTTTTTTCACATGGCTTTGTGGAATTTTAGCAGCTATTTCTTCTAATTTTTCCCAGGCTTCATTTACTTTTTTCGGATCATTTTTATTTTCTTCATTAATTCGCATGTGTGCATATATAAGGGTGTATGTTTCATTTGCGCATTTCAGTGTGTCATTATTCTATTGTTAACAGGGTTGACATTAGTTACGGAGTTCAATTACTTACTGCAAAATCCATTCCTAAGTGTGGTGTGTCTTTAAAAATCCGTTTTTCTGTTTCTGTAAGAGTCTAAAGTTACCAAACTCCATTGTGTTTTCATCTAAAAACCGTGTTTCTTAAAGTGCTAATAATTGTATGTTTTGTTCGGTTAGAGTCTTTTGAAGTTCATGTAGTTTCCCTACTAGTATCAATAAATTCATATTTAAAGTTCCGTAAAAGGTTTTTTCTTTTGGGCTGAATTTGTCCGAGTGTCTGGTTGCGTGCCAGCCCAGACTTCCCAGAATCCGAAAGTCTGGTTGTACTGTTCTGAACGGTAGTGGATTGGATACCGTCTAGGGTAATCAGGTTTGATGAATCCAGTTTTTAGGATTGAAATGGTTAGTTCCAGATCGTTTTTCTTTTAGGGTTGTACCCCTTACAGAAACAGCCTTCATCACAGCTGTTGACGTTTCTCTCGCTATTATAAAAGACTCGAGAAAAGAGAAAGGAGACAATGAAGAATATACTTACAATAGAAACAATTCCCTAGCCCTCGCAACCTAATAGCGTCGGGGTCGGAAACAGAAGAGTTGGCCGATAGGAAGATTGGCCTATAGGACAGAAAACAGAAGTGTGCCATAAGTAAGTGGAAGCAATGACATACCATGTTTGTGGGAATTACAGGGGATTTAGGGGAATTACAGGGGGTTTGTGGGAATAGGGTAGTGACAGCGGACAGCTGCTCCGATTAGTCGCCTTCTAACGACAAGGGGAGGCCCCGTGATGTTATTCTACTAAAACCCCCGACACCACACGGGGTATTATTATTATTATTATTATTATTATTATTATTATTATTATTATTATTATTATTATTATTATTATTTACAGACGCTAATTTTTTCACGTTTTCTTGAGCCACTCAACTAAGTCCTTTGGAGCCCTTTTGGTTTTCCTCGTGGTTTTCCCACCACCCAAACGTAAATATTTACTTTTTCATGGTAGATAAATATAGAAACCATAAGTGGAATATTGTTTCTAAATTTACTTTCAACCAGGACTCGATAATATCAATATTGAATTGCTTAAGTATCTTCCAGCTGAAGCAAAATCTAAACTGTTAGATCTATTTAACAATTGCTGGACACACAATATAATACCAACGGAATGGAAGACAGCTCTAGCTATCCCTATATTTAAAAAAGGATTACGAACAGTATGCGAAAACTATAGAGGTATAAGTCTGCTGAATACAACTTACAAAGTGTATGCTAAAATAATTAATAATAGACTAAAGAACATAATGGAAGCAATAACTCTAGAAGAACAAACGGGATTCAGAAAAGGGAGATCGTGTACTGATAATGTGTTTGTGTTAAAGCTATTAATTGAAAAGAGACGAGAGTTCAATCTACAAACTTGTATGGTCTTCGTAGATTACGTAAAAGCCTTTGATAACGTTTTGAGGGGAAAATTATGGTCAATTATGGAAAGAAGCATACTAAAACAGCCAATTGAAGTTATTCGAAACATGTACAAAGATACCCAAATTAATGTAAGAACAAAATAAGGTACAATCCTCAAAGAATTTATAAACAAAGGAGTGAGACAAGGGTGCTGTATGTCACCCACACTTTTTAATATTTATCTTGACGATGCTATCAGAATATGGAAGCAGAAGATGAAGTTTTTAAATCTTACAGATAATTTTAATAGTAAAAATTGTATAATGACACTTCTGTTTGCGGATGATCAAGTTTTGATATCTGATAATGAAGACACTCTACAAAGAGCTCTGTATGAACTTCAGTTAATTGTAAAATAATACAATTTAGAGATGTCTGTTCAAAAAACTAAGTCAATGGCATTCCAAGGAAAATATCCAGTTAGATGCAAGTTAGTGTTTAACAACCAAAACATCGGACAAGTAAGTTCATTCAAGTTCCTAGGTTGTGATCTGTCTTTCAAAGGAGAAATAGATGCTGATAAGAAAATTGAAAAATTTAACAGAATGTGTGGCACTATTAGGAGGACACTGAAAAGTAAAGTCAGGAATGATACACTTATGAAATTTTATAAAACCTTAGCAGTTCCTTGTGGACTATATGGATGTGAAATTTGGACTATGGACACAAAAATTAGAAGCAGGATTCAGACTGCCGAAATGAAGTTTTTAAGAGGTTGTATTGGTGTCACAAGGAAAGACAGGATTCGTAATGAAGAGATACGCAACTACCTAGGAATTTATAATTTAAATGAAAAAAATGACGAATATAGGAAAGCATGGAGAGACCACATAGACAGAATGGACAACACATGAATGCAAAAACAAATTCTGAAATACAAGCCAAGAGGAAAAAGGAGCGTAGGAATACCGAAGAGAAGATGGACGGACCAATAATGAGACGCAACGGAACGAAAGTTCTAATGCTTGAAGAAGAAGAAGAAGAAGAAGAAGAAGAAGAAGAATTTACTTTCAATCTTTCAGTCATTCGAACAGTGAATAATGGGACGCTTTTCTTGCAGAATTCCCGAGATTATGCATAACCGGTGTGAAAACATAAAAAGTTTTATCACACCTTTTCTTATCGCTGAGATGAAGTAATTATGACTAACGAACATGGAAGCATTTCGTGCACCAACATCAGGGTATATACGGTTACGAGAAGATGGTAATCTTACGTAAAACAGAGGAAGTGAGGATACTTTTAACAGAGACGTCCTCAAACCCGTCCTCTTCAAATTCCCAGAGCGTCACCAGAACCATCAGCGTAACCAGGTTACAAAAACACCATTCTCCTTGTTTATGAAAACAATTAACGTTCCGAGAAAGAAAAGACTTCCTCACCATAATTATACTTTTTGCTTGAATCCTTTAATCCAATAATCATTTGAAAATTGCTTATTAATTTTATATTACTCAGCTCTACCTTTGCTGTGTTGAGAATTTTTCTTCGCATTACATTGTTTACTGGACGCGTTCAAAAAGCGCGGCTTCCTCTTACGTTATTTTAATTACGTCATTCCAACAAAGACTTCTTTCAGATGATAGGTGTCTTTTATTCAGTATTTTCACTCCTTTTCCAATACTCGCAATAACGAGTGGAAACCTTACATAACGATAGACAAAAAGCTACATTTTTAATTCCATTTCAAGTATTTCCAGAGTGAGAACAAGGCACACTAAAAATGCAATTATTGCATTGTCCAATCACAGGCTACGAAATTAATGATATCAAAGCTAAGTTGCTTGAGCGCTTGGAACAAGACAAGAAATAAAAAGCGAGAATTTAGTCTGTCCGTAATTGAAAGTCCAGCCATAACGTTTCTCTGTGGCAAATTATACTAATATACTAACCTACCTCACCTTCTACATACTACACCTTCTATTATAACCTTACTGTCAATTATTTAATCTTAATTTTCAGTTGTGTTACATTTATGAAGAGACAAACAGTTGAAAATCTCGTAAGTCCGTCCAAAACTCGAGAACGACTTTTTATAATTTTTATTATATAATTTTTCTTATGCTACGTGCACGAGAAAGGAAAAGAAGCTCACCAACATTAAGAGCCTTTAACACACCTACTAATGACCTGCTCGTGTCGGCCGTACGTTCGATCACGACATAAGTTTTTGCACCAGCTGTGCGATGCAAGGAGGATAACGTATTTGGGTTCCATGATTGTTGCGAACTATTTCTTTCTTGTACACCAGCATTATAAACAACCCTTTCCCATTAGCAAAATCGTTCATAATATGGCATATTATGGCACGAATCATTACGTCATCGTTGTTTCTGCACAAAATATGAGTCATCACTGACATAATAGTCACAGCCCCCATTTATCGTCAGTTATGGAGTATAAAGAAGATAGTGGTACCATGTAAATAGAATCTGTGTTCGCAGTAAAACCAAATATATTGTGAAAAAACTTGCACTTTTAAAATATAATTTATTAATTTATTACTACTTTAAAATTGCATGTTGCTGTTATTCGGTAATATTTAATAATAATAATAATAATAATAATAATAACAATAATAATAATAACAAAAAACATCTAGTTTTTATGAATATGAATAGTTCAGTTGGATATATTTGTCAAAGACACTCCAGAAGATGTATTTAATTCCAAAGTGTTTATTTTTTCTTTAATTTCTGCACTAACCAATATCTTGTTGTAATTTAAATCTTATTATTCACTGATTCTTCAATGTAAGATTCAGCTACATTTGAAGATCGCCACCCTTCGTGACATGTTAGTGCAGTAATATCACCACCATTATCGGCGAAAAACGTCGCGAATGTCCTCTTAAACGAACACATTTACACATTGCCTTTAATTTTGAATGTGTGCACCATAAGGTAGACGCTTTATATGCTGTGGACTTAAATGTTTATAGAATCATGCATCATAACTACAGTTTCTATTCTAGCATGTGCATTGTAGTAACTTATCAAATCTACTCCGACAGATAGGAAAGAACAACAGTCTCGCATCCAAAATTTGCATTTTTTTCATCCATCCATATTCTGCTTTTGCATCAACTTTAAAATTGACTTCGCTTCCTTAAATTTTTATAATACTGTTATACAAAAAATAGCGTATGCAACTCGTTTATAATGTTACTTTTTTGCACTCATAAGAAATTATTACCGAACTCACTCCTTTCGTCGTTCGTTCGGTAATATTTTCTTATTCCTGCAAAAAAGGACATTATAAATTAATTGCATAATATACTAATTGCTTATGGGGACATCCTGACCGAAAAAAACTTTTTGGGAGAACATATCCTTAAACAATAAGTAATAAATATGCAAAAAACTAAGTGTCTATCATGCTCCGTTTAATAAAACTCAGCGATACAATCCCAGGAAATAAATTTTAAAGGTCAGAGTTAAATTAATTCAGTCCCATCTATAATCAGTGTCTCATATTTTTACAAATTTGTAAAGCATATAGGAGTCAAAACTTTTTTCTGCCAATGAACGTATACTGGGAAGTTTCATACAACAGAGATACACATATGACATGCTACCCTAATTTTTAGACAACCCCGTTATGCACAGATGTTTGACAGGTTACATTTCACGCAATCAAGGACATTTCATGCACCTGGCAAACATCTGTGCATAAGAAGTTCCCTGAAAACCATGGTCTAATACAACATGTACTAGTTGAATGTGGCGTTGCCGACGCTGTTAACTGTTTTAAACATATTTTAATGTGTTGAAAATTTATTTAATCCTTCAGTTCTTTAATGCTTAGCTTTGTTCAAATATGTTCTTACAGTATCTGGCATTGGACTTACCAATGAATCGTAGTTGTCTGTTATAATCGTAGTAGTAATGTTATTCTTCCGTTCAAAAATTCCCAACACCTAATGGTTTTGTATATTACCTCCATACGGGATATGAATTGGTAATATTGCAATTGTAATATTTCACCACAGTTGTGGCGTGGATTGATGAGCTTCTTCGAGCTAGGAAACAGAAAGTCCGAATTGGACAACGATTTTCAAATCTAGCAAAGGTAACTTCAGGAATACCTCAAGGAAGCGTTATTGGATCTCTCCTGTTTCTCGCGTTTGTGAATGACCTGCCAAACAATTTATATTCAAAGGTACGGCTATTTGCAGATGACTGTAATATATCGAGTTATTCAATCAAAAGAAGAGGAGGATATTTTGCAGGGTATCTAGATAGATTACATTTATGGGCGCAAAAAAAAATAATGACAATAAATTGTTCGAAAAGCAAAACCATCACGTTTGGTAAATATAGTGAAACTCAATATCGTTTAGGTAACGAAAATATTCCAAGAGTCTTGTCTTGTAAGTACTTGGTAATAATTTTTTATAGCAAACTGAGTTGGAAAAATCAGGTATACTGTGTTGTAGGGAAAGCCTGGAGGTCCTTGCATTTTACTATGCGAATACTAAAAAAGAGTACTGCGAAAGCGAGGGAATTAGCTTACTTATCTCTAGTTCGTCCATTAATGGAATACGGGGCTGTTTGTTGGGACCCTTATAGAAATTCACAAAAAGAATATTTGAATAGAGTACAGAGAAGAGCGTATAAATTTTCTTTCCGAAGCAATAGGAAGAATGTAGAATGGAAGTCTCTAGAAATCAGAAGGGTCAAGGCAAGACTTTGTGCCTTGTACAAAGCGTATGCCGGTTATCCAGCTTGGAAAGACTTCTACATCCGACTGGTGGAACCCTCGTACTTTAGTAGAGGGGATCACAAGCACAAAATTCAGTTTAGGCCACAGAGAACAGATGTTGAAAAATTTTCCTTAACAAATAGAACCATAACTGACTGAAATAAGTTGCCAGCGACAATCTTGGAATCCTTTCCTCAAGGTGTTCAAAGTTTTAAAAGTAAATTAACAAATTATATTTATAAACTTTATTAATTTAGTAAGTTAGGCTTATTATAGCAGGCATTATTATTATTATTATTATTATTATTATTAATAATAATAATAATAATAATAATATTTTATTGCTATTGTTATTATTAGTATTGTGATAATTACTACTAAATGTTTTGCTTTTCTAAATATATAATTATATTTAAGTAGTATTGTATTGAAGTGTGATAATGTGTTGTGAAGTGCAGTGTAATTAAAAAGTCGTGTATTTAATAGTTTAAAATAATTGGGTAGGACAGCCGTAAAATGTAGAGTTGTTTCTATTATTGTTATTATTGCTCTTATTGTTAGCATTTTTATCATCATCATATTATTATTATTATTATTATTATTATTATTATTATTATTATTATTACTGCCTTAAAATAATTTAAAGTTAAATTTTATTTATATTTCTTATTGTAGTATTAAATTGTAGGGTTCTGCCACCAGGGTGCAAAAACCTACATGCAGAAATAATAAATATCTAATTTTAAAATTATAATGGCCGTAAAAATACTTTCAGGAATGAATATTGCGAATAGTTAGAATTTAGCACAGCTATATTTTTGCGTTTTGTTTTCAAATATGAACATAAATGATAATAAATGAACGTAAATTGTTCTTCTGCGTTATTCTGTATTCCTATTATATTCTGTATTCCATTGTCAATTAGTTCGGAAAATTCTGATGCAAAAGCTTCTTCAACTACATTGGATTCTCCTGAGTTGCGTAGAACATCCATATTTTTATCCCCTAACTTTTTAAGATTTTAAAATTCCACAAACTCATTCTGATTTGTGTTCCGTAGGAAAATGTGAATAAGGTGAATACGTTTTAAGTCACATTAAAATTAATCACACGTATCTAAGGTTTTCTGTTTTGTTATTATACTCAGCAATATTATGTTTACCCGCGCACAAAATGAAGCATATATAATGTAATCTTTACTTTCTTTACCCTAATTACTTTTAAAGCAATGATTTAGGTTCGCAGGGATTCAACTAATGTGTGTGTGTGTGTTCGTGCAAGGAGACAAGGACGCGGAAGGAAAGATCATGCACTGTCCGTTCCCCGTTCCGTAAGAAACCCCTCCGACATTCGCCTGGTATTGATCTCGGAAAACCTCGGGAATCTACCGATGATAGCAGCCGGCCGCTAAAATTCTCCTCCACGCAGCAGCGAAATTCGACTTAGTTGTGTAGGTTGGGTAGAACACTAGGACTTCTCAAGCAGAGTAGATGCAATGGCAACACGAGTTGTCCTGAGCCAGCTCAGCCTGTGCGGTGGTTTAGCGAATGCGTGTTCTCCAACTTCGTGCAACTTCCTTGCGCTCGTCACGGTGCAATGCCAACCTCGAAGCGCTTCCCTGGAAATTAAAAGTTTGGGAATTCCTTCGTGCGTGTGGCTGTGCTGGTTGGGTTTTGCCCTACTTTCAGAATCAACCTATCTGTCGAAGTATCTCTCATGCAAGTGTTAGAGACGGAATTGCATAAACCAATCATTGTATTAAAAGACAGTTCTTGAATTCTGACGTTTTCTTTTTGTTAGTAACTTGCCAACGTTTCGAACCTGATTACGATCTTCGCCATTGCCTTACAACTCAAGCACATTTTGTCAGACCAACTATTAGTTCTGTATGCCTCTAATAATAATTACATTATTTTAATATACACACTTAGATTTTAACTGAGTGAATTGTGAATTACAATTGAACAATACTGTTTTGATAATAAATAAATTAAGCTCTCAGTTATAAAAAATATTTTAACCCTTGCAAAATTCCACTCTTTTTTAATTGTTTATTCATCTTTGTTCCAGATATCTTATGACCTGATGAAGTATTTTTTTAGCCAGTGGTACTATTCTTTACTAGTGATGACAACGGAGTTAAAGTCAAACTGGACCCCAAGGGTGAAAGACAGTATCCTTGGAATATCCCACGTTTAATGTTCATTGCACATATTTTCTCATTATTAGCATGCAGATTACCCTCCACGTTAGCATCAATGACTGTAGTGTGTTTATGATCTTTGGAGGAATCTTGTAGATTCCAAGTAGTCTTATCACCCAATCATGAGGAACTGAATCAAATGCTTTTGTGTAATCTATATAACACATATTAAGGGTTTTCTTCTTTTTCTGAACTTGTTTTAAAACTACATAATCTATTATAAACCGGTGTTTGCAACCTAGAGCACTTCTAACACATCCTTTTTGTTCCTCTGCTATGAACCCATTTCTATCAAAATGCTCATTTTTTCATTGATCAAGGATGTAAATAATTTTTAAATAGTAGACAAACACGTTATTGGTCTGCAGTTTTTTGGTTGTGAGACAACATTTTTCTTGTGATGCAAGAAGATACTTCCTTCGGCAAGATGAAATGAGATCTTTCTTGGATCATTCAATGCTTCTGTAAAGCAGATGATCAATGGTTCGTGGGTTGCTGTGAAATACTTCAGCCAAAAATTCTGAAGTCTATCTGATCCTGGTGATCTTCAGTTATTGGTCTTTTTAATATTTCTGTTTATGTCTTCGGTCGTGAAACCGGTGACCAACATAGATGATATAGAAGCACTGTGCTCTTCGATTTTCCTGATCCAGTCTGTGCTCTGGTTAAAAATTCACATTTCGACCAAATTGATCTCCAGGAATCTATAAACTCATCGAACTCCAGATTTATAGATGACTCTGTGTGACTCCCCGACTCCAATTGTCTAAAGAACATTTTCCTGTTTTTATTGAAATCAATATTCTGCTTCTTTCTGTTATATAGTGCATTATACCTTTTCAATCGTGCTCCTTTCAGCTTAGCTTTCTGTTGGTACTCATCCTTCAGTTCTAGAAGTCTTTACTAACAATATCTCCTAGATTAATTTTTGACTGAGCACATATAACAGTTACCTTTTTTAATATTTTTCGGGAGCGGGTGGCCTTCAGGAATTCATTAATCAAAACTAACCTTGCCCGGAAGTTATCAACACTCATTTCAAGTCTCCTCTTCCAGGCCGGTTCCGATTCTTTAACACCTCGATGAACTTGCCTCCCTGGGGCACGTCTTTTGGTCAGTAAGTTTGATTACCGTTGTCGCTGCACAATATAGTGCTAAGTGTACTTCTAATTCCAAACATTGGCTCAGGTGTTGTTCCAAGATGGTGTTTGTCCTCGTTATTAGTAATTTGGCCCTTCTGATGTTCTTAAAAATAGTTATCCGTTGATCTGCTGGAAGGTTGAGTACTTCGGTAGAGCTCCAAAATACTTTGGAAGCATTCTGCCCCTTCACCCAGTCCAGTGTCCTGGATCTCTTCTGTATCTGAGGCGACGTCAAAAGTACTTTCAATGTCATTGGATTGTACTCTAGATTGGTTGTACTATATTTTCGTCGCAACCTGCCTACGGATTCCTTCTAATTGAGTTGGTGATAAATAGCCTTTGATGATACTGACTTTTCTACGGTCAACATTTTGTTCTGTAAGTTACATGTTTGGTCTAATGTTCAGATTCGCCACCGGCGACTTCATATCTCTATGGGTTGCCTTTTATACCTACGGCCAGGATGATGGAATGGAAAAAGGGACGGGCAATAATGGAAATTCGCTAGGATGAATAACGGGAACTTCCAAACTTCTGGATCCACCCTTTCGCTCCCGCCGGTAAGGAAGGGAATATTGGCGTGAAAGGGTGGACAATACATAGAGATAGGGAGAGCGGTTAGCTCCGATTAATCGCCTTTTATAGATGGGGGCAGATCACATGATGCTATTCTACTAAAACCCCCGACAGCCCAGGGGGTTTATCATTATTATTATCATTATTATTATTATTATTATTATTATTATTATTATATTATTGTAGTACAAGTCAACCTAGACAATACTTGATTATTTCGAGAAACGTCCACAGCACGCGAAGTTTTACGTTTTAATACTTAAAATAGACAAATATAATTAATGCAATGCATTTGCGACTCATCACAATTTTGGCTGAGTTGGTCCGTCTAGGAGGCGCATAGAGGAGGAGGGGACTGAGGGTTCCGGATCTGCGTGAGGCGTCGGGGGAGCGGAGTGGGCGCGGGTGTGAGCTCATCAAAAGTGCTCGCTCCGCTTTGTCGCCTCGTGCAGTGACCTTGCGACCTTTTTGTGCTCCACGACTCCTGATTTCCTGTCTCCCAGTCTGGCCTCTCTCACTCTCTGACCTCTCTCTCTCCCTCACTCTCTCTCTCTGTGTCTCACTCTGAATCTCGCTGCTTCTCTGCCTTTCTCTGTTGTCTCCCTCTTTTTCTCCCTCTCTGTTTGTCTCCCTATCACTCTCTCTCTCTCTCTGGCATCTCTCTCTGTATCTCGCACCCACTCTCATTCTCAGTCACTCCTTGTATCTCTGTCTTTCTGTCTCCCTATCTGTCTGCCTCTCTCTCTCTCTCTCTCTCTCTCTCTCTCTCTCTCTCTCTCTCTCTCTCTCTCTCTCTCATAAAGATGAAAGTATCATTTTGCAGAAAATTGTTCTATTGTTGCAAAAGAGACAATATATTAGTGTCAATGCCCTGCCGAAAGATGGGGTAATGCGGCTGCAAATAATAGTTGAGAAAATAGACTTTCGTTTCTTGCATGTATGCTTGCGTATATACACATATGTATTCGTTAGCTGCTTTGATTATTCACTGAACACACTAGCTGATCGAGGTGGAATTATGTACGTGAAGCTATGAGTCACACAGGTTCTTTTAGAGAATAGCAGGAGACGATGAAAGAGATAGTAAACAGAAATGTATCCTTAAACAGGGTTATTAAATGAAAAATTAATCGAGATGAAAATGTAAGAGTATTTTGTTTGCGAAATGTGTGTTGACTTTTTGTGTTGACAAATTATACTGATTATTCAAGAAATTATTTTATTATACTTTATTGTAGCACCTTTTTTCTTTCATGTAAAAAAAGAAGTACCATGACCAATATAAAGACCTCTCATGGCTCATACGTAAAGCGAAAATACCATGATACCTATGAAGAACTTTCTTCATAAATGTTGTAGGTTGATGTTAGAGCAGAAAACAGCTGCGGTTGAAGCACAGAATCAGAATTTATTCCATATTAAAAGAAAAATCTATTTTCCACAAGTTCTTTCTAAAAGTAAGCAGTTGGTTTTATACTTTAAAAATTGTTATACGCTCCAAATAAATTTTTGAGAACACACAGATATTTCGTATTGTATTTCGTATCGTATTTCGTATTGTAGAAATATTTTGTATAATTTTTATTTTAAATTGTGAAAAATAAGCCAAATATCCTTTCATCTCGCGCAAAATTGCTTTAGTTATACTACAGCTCTTAATAATTTTCATGCTACAACTGTTTGAATAATTAAACGGAACAAAGAAACACACGTCATGACGACAAACTTCCTTCCCTCCACTGCTGGGCAAGATTTCTGAATCTGCGAATGGCTCCACCTTGGATGCGAGAAAGCTGTCTGTGATAGTGGTACACTACCTACAATGCTGAGAAGTTACATTCAGCGGAAAGAGAAAATAGTCCCACGTCGGCGGTGTGCTCTAGAGTTCGACTAATACCACAAAAACTGACTGCAGTCATTTATGTAGACGTGGATCGAAATTCGACAGCACTACTTCGGATGTGTATTCCTCAAGCAGAAAGCGGAGAAATGGAGATTACTATATGGATCCGAATTAAATAGCTATCGAATTGTTTAAAATTTTTGTGAATATCTCTGAAATAGATTTCTAAATTGAATTGGGATATAAGAAGGGGAATGGAGAAGATCCATGTGTCTGGGCAATAAGTACAACAACTTCTATGGGGGTGCGTTGATGTGCTTTTGATCCCATATTTTCTTGATGCACACTGACAGGGCATGTGCTAGAGTGTTCGTGTGCTTATGCGGACCTGCGCCAAGCCCCTTTGTTACCAAGCCGGCAACGTATAATTACTGTTTTCCGACCTTTGAATAACATTAGTGCAACCTACACTCTCAACACTGTGACACTCGTATTCTGACAGGGTCTGAACCAACAGCTTAAACTCTCTTTCCACGTACCAGGAAATGTCCTTCTGCTAGAATATCCGCCCCCGTCTGCTTGGAGTGTCGAACACGATAGCAATGCCAGGTGCAGAGCAACTGCTTGACCAGCTGCCAAACGCGCCACAGAGTTGGGTCTTCACCAACTTTAGTCGAATGCATCACAAAATGCATGTGCCTCCCAAGGTAAGACACTCTAGAAATGTTGATAAGAATACCTACTAGTGGCTGTAGCATGCCTCGCGTAACTGTGGCATACCACAACCTTATCAGCACTAGTGGCGGGAAAGCAAACGAGCAGAACACTGTCTCAGTTTTCCCACATCGATGGTGCAGTCAATGGTGTGGTCGTCAAAGGATATTAATTATTACTTTCTCGCTAACGCATAAAATAGAAAGTTATGTATTGCTATGCGAGAAAACGAGGAATTTCTGACAGAAAAACTCTCATTTCAGGGCCCTGGTAACGAAAAAGTGGATAAATCCAGGTCCTAAATTTGAAAACAAAACATCCTCTCGTACATGGTGTAACCAGAATCCATGTTTTGAGAGTTCTTGATACCGAAAATTTAAATGACGGAAACGTCTGTCTGTCCGTCCGTCTATCCGATTGTGAACAACGCTAGCAGCTAAACCGTTCTGCCGATTTTCTCCAAAATTGATACTCTCCAATCGATCTGGCTGATGAGTTTGAATTTGAAACCGATATTTTGATTTTAGAGGATACTTTAAATGAAGCCCTAGGAACATTTTCAAAAATAGCTTCTTTTTTTATTCAATTTTGTTGTTAGATAGTGTGGATGACATTTAAGAGAAAGGTGCAGGTCTCATTTTCGTTGGAAACTATTTTTTCGAAAATTACAAACATTAATTTTTTCAGCGTCTTCCTACAACTACAGTTATGAAGATATATTTATCCCTTAATGAAATCTGTTCCTTAAAGATATATTTGAAATGAGGCCATTTTCGAAAATTTGAGTACTTCTCTTGAATAATTTTTCGTGTAAATACGGGCGAGAAAGTAGATGCTGTTTTAGCACCACTAGTTTTTTATCTTGCAAAAAAGATAATGTGTACAGAAAAGAGAAATAAAACTTGGATAAATAAAAGTACTGAAAATTAATTTCCTAACTTTCACCTAATCGTAACTTTTGTGTAAGTTCTATAGCAACTTTCACTAATGTTTGCTCTCTTTTCTGCCATATACACTCTTTACTATTCTTGAAGAGGAGGCGATCTACAAGGAGCAAAGAATTAATTCTCCCGCCCTTGCCACTGATTGCAATGGTTTAATAGTTATATCTGTGGTCTTTGTACTATCGTTCATCGGTTGGTTCTAGAGTTTGGGATTCGACGGTGGCGAATTTTGGAACTACTCACAGCAACTTAGCTGGATGCTTTCAACCACTGGGAGGAGAGTTCTAGCGGCCGGCTGCTCTGATCGGTAGTTTTTCATTATTCCTCCAATCAATTCTAGGTGAATGCCAAAGCAGTCCTCGAACAACGCGATTTTTGTGAACCCTGTTTTTATCACACCTGGAAGTATGAAAGACATGTTGGGAGCATGTCCCTTACCGTATCTAGCTTATATGTCCTGCCTGAGATTATTTTGTCCCACTACTGTACAAACTGATACGATTTGTGCTAGAAAGATACAGCTTCATTTTGGTCCCGGCCGAGAATCGTACCCGGGGCCGCCTCACAGAAAGCTAGCATGCTGCCCACTGCATCCGAAGGGTCTGACCTAAAGAACTGTCTTCCCCTTATGTTCAGTGGTATTCAAAGAAACATTCCTGATGATCTGCCAATCAAGTTATGAGCGCATAAATTCAATTGGACACTTTGGTACTAAGTAAAGAATACGTCGTGACTTGCACCTATATACGTATCGATGGTGAAAGCCAAAAATATGAACATTTAAACATTTGGAATATTTCCTTTTGACAAGAAAGTATACTTATTTTTCAAATTGGGCTTTAACTTCTTTTCCCAAAAAAATAACCTTGTAGGTTGAAAATTAAATTTTCTATGACAGTTCGAAGAGTGTATACTTTTTTGAGAGGTGAATTTTTCCAGTGTTAATTTTCAAGAAGAATACGAGAGCAATTTCAATTAGTATTATGGTCCTCACTACAATTTGATTTGTAATAATAATAACAATAATAATAATACTAACAATTATTATTATAAAGTAGAAATAGAAGAAGCAATGGAAGGAAAAGAAGAAAAAGAAAACGATGAGAAAAATAAGAGATACAAGGGAAGAAGAGGAAGATGGAGAAGAATAGGAAAAGTAGAAGAATAAGACGAAATAAAAGAAATAAGAGAAGGATGAGAAGGATGCGCAGTCTGAATAGAAAATAAGGTATATGAGAAGAATGGAATATAAGAAAAAGAATGAGAATCCAGAATAGAAGAGGTTGAGAATGATAAGAATAAAAAGAGTAAGAGGAGGAAGAAGAAGAACAAAAAGAGGAAGAGTAATGAATAGAAGACAAGAAGAAGAAGAGGAAGAAGAAGAGGGTGGTAGAAGGAGGGAGAGAAAAAGAAGACCAAAACCGAACAGCCTGGCCATGTGCGCGCTTCTCCCTCCCCGAGGCGCGCGTGCGTGCGAGCGCGCGAGCGGAGCGGAGCGGAGCGCGTTCTGGCCGGGCGGGGCGGGGGCAGGGGCGGGGGTAGGGGCGGGGGCGGGGGCCTCGTATAAAGCGGTGCCTGGGCGCGCGCCCGCCACTCCACTGCAGTGCTCGCTCCTCCGACGGCGACGGCCATGGCGACGACAAGCTCTCTGGCGACAGCGGCGGTGCTGCTCTTGGCGGCGGCAATGGCAAGCGCGGTGCTCACCGGCAGCTCCTCCAACAAAGGTAGTCACGCACCGCACGCGCACCGGCCCGTCGCTTCCGAAGGGAAGTCAATGGGATTCTGTTCGGAATCTTAGTTTGAACTGTCGTATACCAACTGGAGGAGAGTGGCAACTACGAACCCCAGTGTAGATTTTTTCTCCTTAAAGTTACTGTTAAAAACTTACTGTTTCATTGTTCATAACTTTTATTATTAGAACCTTTCCTACCCCTAAGTGATAGTTTCGTCTTTCAACGTTCATCAGGTGATTAAAAAATTTCGAAACCGTCGCCATGCGTAATCGCTTCGTGTAAATTCCGGCGTTCTCTCACAGTCAGACCTACGAATAAACACATTGCCCCCTTATTTGAGTACGTGTCGATGTAGAGGACAATTGTGCAGATTGAGCAACAAGGTGAATGTTGAAGTAATTCTTGGGGGGGGGGGAGTGAGGACGTAGCCATCTGTGCTCCCGCCGAAATGACTGCAAGAACAGAAAATGTTCAAAATATGTATGTCCTTGTTATAGATTAAAAACTGAAAGTATTTTAACCCAAACTTGTTACATACATGTTACGTATATGTATAATTATGTATTAGATGTTTCAATTTTTGCTTCAATTATTTTTGCATTTTTTTTCTTCTGGGAACCAGCTTTAACCCCTTTCTAATTGCTAATCTCTGGGAAAAGGAATGGCATTGGTTTGCGCCTGATAAAAAGTAGTGAATTACAAATTTTGAGATTCAAACATACAGTGTGAGGGGCTCACCACTCAGAGTATACACTAATCCGAATCTCCGTCACAGGGTCGTAAGGATATGTTTGGGTTTCGGATTGGAAAGAAGGGATGGGACACGTAGTTTATTGCCCAAGATAGCGGATTCGACATTCACCTGGAAAGTATCAAAGAAACCTTGTAAATCAGATGAGACCTCGAAAGATTTTGAATTGTACTCACCTATGTAAAATGTATCAAGTAAATTTCTGGCAGCTTGCCAGCTAGCATCGAACCTGCGACCTCTCTCAATCACTGGTTTTGCTCAAAAATCTTGGCGTTTCCTTTATATTCCCTGCTATCGATGTTCGTCAAAATGTAAATACTAAAATAAAAACTAGTGGTTCTAGAAGATCATATATATTCTTGCACTATTTCCACCATTTGCAATTTCCGAAAATTCGAGTTTAACAAAAACTAAATCTGTGCTATTTTATCAGTGTTCTTTGTTTTTAACGGAAATAATTAAAGAAAATATAGTGGCATTTTTTAGAAAATTGTGAAAGTCTTCTAGGCTTCTACAGAGAAACCCTTAAATAATCCAAACATCCTTTTCAAATTCGAAGGGTCGCGACCACAGCCAAATCAACGGAGAATATCGATTTTGCTGAAAATCCTGCTTACAGTTTAGCTGCTAGCGTTGTTCACTGACGGACGGACAGAGAAATCGATGAACAGACGTTCTACCGCAAACCAATTTTTTGGTATCAAGGACCCACGAAACGTGGATTCTAAATACACAGCGTATTGGAGGAAGTAATTTACTACTTACAGGAGCAAGACTTGCACACAAGTAATATACGAGAAAGTAAAAATTGTGGGTCCGTTTCACGAGTACACACCAGTGTGAAAGCGAGTCGCCCAGTTCTCTTGCTGCGTGCTCGGACTCGTCTCGCGATGTGCGACGAGGCCAACGCCGTGCGAGAATTGCCTTACTTTCTCTGACGCCCACGAGGCTTCTCGACACCACGCGCGCCGCGACCAGTCTTCAGCAATGGTCCTCGATTGGTTCATTGTCGACTGATTATTTCGTGTCCCCCGGCGCGTCAACTACTATGACCGTTCGTCCATTAAGTGTAGTGCATGTTTTATTAGCGTGTGGTGGTGTTCTCGCGCTGAATGGGGAGATCCGGCGTCGACCTTCACTTACGCGTGTAATGTTGACCTCATCCACGTATCTCCTACCAGCGGGGCACCGCCCTAGCCGGGGCAACTTTTAAGCTCCTGACATGTGTTAGAGTGTAGTGCATTTAAGTGAATAATGGGGGTTGTGCGAGGAAGAGGAAAAAAAGGCCGCGCGATGTCCGTGTCCTATTTGTTAGGGTACTGCCCCAGCATTCGTTTGGTATTGATCGGAGAAACCACGGAAAACTACTAATCAGAGCATCCGGCCGCTAGAATTCTCCTCCAGAACAGCGACTGAATTCGACAAAGGTATTTAGCTAGTGTCGAAAATCTTCTCTTCCCATCCAGTGCGCACTCTGCTTTCTCAAATTCTGGCGAAGGGGCGATACTACATCGCCAAATGGGCCATCCCGCGCCACATAAAAGACGACTGCGGTGTGGCGAGTACTTCGGAGCCAAGTGAAGTTTTGAATTGTACGTCGTTAGAGGAGGAAGAATTTTCCCCGCTCCGTGCCCCTTTCGTCGTCGCTGACCGAATTCCAACCTCCTTGACTCTTAGCTGGAGGAGCACTCGAAATCTCTGCTTAACGCTCTTCCGCCTCCTCATGCGTGCAACTTCTACTGAAGTGCCCGTCCTTTTGTTTTGGAATGTCCGCTGTGAGAAACAAAACGCCAACAGCCATCACGTGTCGATACCAAATAAGATCTTGCGTGTGTGCGGGGTGTTGGCATACTTCAACCGTTTGAAACAGTTATGAGTCTTCTAGCCACGGATCGACCGCAACTTGTGAGTCACTCATGTAAATGGAACTCTTGCGTTTGTCTTCCATTGCGATATTTCTAGGTCACCACACCTCGTATGTCGTAAGGGGATTCTGTTGTCACTCGGATTGACAATTCACGACGAATGAAGCATGGTCACCCGGACGCAGTGAAATACTTAATGCACACACATACACACACACACACACACACACACACACACACACACACACACACAAATACTTCCAGTAATAACAGTTTATGTGTTCGGAAGAGTGGGTTCGTTTGGTAAAAAATCTGAGATCATAAACATTTACACGTTGCTCGAGGTGTCTAGGTTTCTTGTACACTTACCTCCCAAAGAAGCCTTTTCTGCACTGTAATAAAGCGAAAAAAGGAACCTTCTTTCTGCCAACGTACATGCTGTAGTCCCATCCCTTATTATTGTTGTCATCTTGAACGTTCTCCATGGGTCGTTGTTTGTCCTTAAGGTTATTAATCCATATTCTGTGCATTATTGTGCAGTACAACCCCACATTTTTTGGTAAAAAGTACCGACCATATCCGAGAAACCAAATCTTTACGGACGATTAACGGTAAAATTAGGATATCGTGTCTTTTTAACATGTTGCTAAAATCCCTGTTGTCTAAAACATATACAGCAAAATAGGATAAAAATATGGCTTTGCTTGATATCTGATGTTTTTTTATGATAGAATGTACGGTTGTATTTATTGTTTTGATATAATAATAATCGCTGTGAATAGTTGAATTAGATAAATACCATCGACCATTTACAGTTGTTCTCTCCGTTTTCACAACACAAGAAAACACACATTCTTGTCTTATTACTTGAAAGTTTCCATGAAATATCAGTCCCCGTTGATAGCGTTTTCCCACCTATGCAGCCCTCTACCAGGAACTCTCGCAAGAAGCATCAAATGGCCCTCTTCCGCTCTCAGAACGAGGAACGGGATGTCATTATTGTTTAAAGAACTACTAGTATTTAATCTTTTTTACTGCAAAAAAATTAAAAAGCAGGACAGTCTATGTAGAAAACGAATGCAAGTAGACTTGTAATCGATTACAGTGTAAATCAAAGTCAACTCATCGTGTAATTTGGTATAGAAGAAAACTTATTGCCTGTTCCACATCAATTCCACAACAATGTTGCCCATTCTACAATAATTATGCCAGAAACATCGTCTGGTTTGAAAATAATTAATGATGTATATGTTGATGTATGTTTTCTGTAATTTAAAGCAACCCTCTATGGTCTGTGTGTCGCCAGTTTGATGTGTATGATGTAAATGGTCTGACACGAATTTTGCACTTAAAATGTCCTTGTCGCCACCATTAGAAGTACCTATGTTGGTATGTGTGTTCGATAATTCAACAATTATTAGAGCTCTCTGATTAGTAAGCGTGACCAATCTACCACAATTCATGGGTTATACGTTCAATTAGCCACCTTCTGACCATATTGTAAAGCCAAATTCAGACATTTTGAGGGAGTATTCATCAACTACTTTGGCCATTATCCGCGTAAATGCAGTGCATATCCCGGGAGGCGGCGGTGTTCCTCTACCGCTGGAACGTGGCTTTCGGCGACAACCTACACGTCGGCTGTCCTCCTCTAATCTACATCAGAGGGGCACCGTCTTAATCGGGATAAGCTCTAACCTCCCCACTGGTCTCCCAACATGTGAGGTAGTGTAGAGCATGTAAGTTTAAGTATATGTAAGTGATAAAGGGAAATAGGACAAGGAAGAGAAAAGAAAGATCGCGTGCGGCCCGTTTGCTCCAGTATTGACCGGAGATGGGTGTGGTTGAATTGACGCAGCTATGTGTAACATCTAATCAGAATCCATAAAATAATAAATCTGTGTCATAATATCCAAAATCCGTTCAAAACTACTAAAAAAATATTTACACCCCAATTTCTGAAAAGAAGCTAAAAGAGAATCAGTGAGATTTTATTGTGTGGAAGGTCCCAAACACATTTTTATTACAGTTACTTTGATGCACAAGTTTTCATTTTATTAACAACTTTTTTGCGAAACCATTCAATTTTTTTCACGCCTACAACCTAATGTACTTATATATTTCCTTTCCTGACAATGGTACATTGACTATATCCCCTTATGATGTCAAAACTGCGAATATGCGTCTGACAGACTAAAACCCGAACCGAGATGAGAAATCTTCACAGCTGGCTATTCTTAGAATCCAATGGCGTGATTTGTTCCCTAAATTTCTGTAAGCACTAAACACGTTTTTGTTTACTCTTGGCTGACTAAAGATTCGCAAGTACCTCTTGTCCCATGGCCTTTAAGCACAAGCATGTTTGCGTGAGAGACATTAGCATGTCGTCGAGAAATATACCTGGAACGTTTGACCTTGAGCTTGAACTTATGATCCTCTAGACATTGAGGGGAGTAGTTAACGTGATTTCGTCTCAAGGACAATGCAGCCAGTCACGAAAATCTCATCTCTTTAGCAAGCATATAAAATTCATACAAGCTTCAATGACCTGTTGGCCACAATAACATGGCAAAAAGTGATTCTGAAGACTCTGACAGCTGTAAGTAAATTTCCTATTGAAGCATTATACCCTGTAATTGGCCCATTATTAGTGGTGATGTTTTCATATTATATTTATTTGATTATACATCACAGCTGAATTACTTTGTGTTTTAAATTGATACTACGTAATTATATTTTCTTAGGCGTGCTAGGATTGTTAATCTCATACTTTTACATTGCTTTCTCTTACTCTTCTGGCGTCTTTCACTAAGATTAGAAAAGGAGCCAGACTTGCCAACTGTGCATCATTGGAAATTACTATCTAGAAATCTGCATTTTTTTCTTGAAAATATTTGCAGTATATACATTACTTTTCCTTTTCACATATTTATTTATACATTAAATTATCCCATATTCGATATTCATTATGCAAGCAATTTCCTGAGTGAAGTTCCCTGCAAGCTTCGTCGAATTGTCTCCCCTCTGACTAGTGTTTGAGCACCATATTTGTACTGCTTTACCTACTTCGTTCTACCTTCATTATGCGGGTCTCGAAATACCTTTGTGTTCCCGGAACACCGTCTTTATATGAAGTCTCGTTCGCTTTTTGTATGCACCCTCACATCTCCCCAGCCAATTGCAACCCTTCTGTTTTTCATCTGGTTTTATGGGTTCTTTGAATCCGAGACTGCATCTGCGGACCGGTTCTCGGTGGTGGCGATAGAACTCCCCGTTGGGCAAGGCAAAACGGGAGCAAGCAGGCCCCTTACAACGCAGAACTTCCTTTCCTTCGCCGATGTTATCGCAGTGCGGTTAAAACCTTCAGCTTTCGCGAAGTTTCCTTCATTACTCATTCTTCAGTTGATCGGCAAGTTTCTAAACTATTTATAGTGATGTTTTGATCTGAACAAAAATGTTTCCAGAAGAGAATTTGTATTTAAAAATATTTGACAGTGAAAATGCATTTCTGATACATGAGTAATTCTAGCTAATGGACTTCAATCACATGAATGATCATGAAGGACCATTATCTCAACGGGTAATAATTTCGACGGCACTTTTCTATTTAAAAGTATTATTTATTTCGAAAAAAAATATACGTACAGTGAAATCCAAGGTGAGTCCATTGTAATTAACGCATCCAATATAAAATAATATGACGAGTGAGATGACCCGAAAATAACATCGCCATTTATAGGTGAAAAAAATCTGCACGAATTGCAGATCGGTACTCTTCCGTAATTGTTTTTGAATAATTTATTAGATAATGTTGCTGACTACAAACACTATAAATTTCGTTGCACAATTGTGCAGACTTTGTAACTTTTTGTGTATTTAAAGACAAAAAAAGGTATTATTAATATCAGATATTCTACTTACCATCAAGATATGAATCAATCATGAAAATCAAATAAAATTATAGTTTGACACGATTTTGAAGAAACCTCTTTTCCTTAGCTTCATCTTCGCTTAACCCGTTTTATTCACACGAACAACACTTTTGAACTGGTGCAGGACAGTTTTAAGCGAACGCTTTCTTCTAACTGTAGAATAAGACACTGAAACCATTAATCTAATCAGCTGAGGGGTCAAAATCCCCAAAATAGTAACTATATCATTGTCATCGCCCTATCACCTTTTTGAACGCGTTTACGCTCGGCAATATGTTCCGCAGCAGTCCAGCATAACAGGTTGAGACCTTGCTACTGAGTAACACATTTAATTACTACATAATAACTTTTTTAAATTTTGGCACCGGCTAAGGTGACTCAAGGTGACTCGCCTGATGCCTCTGCAGTGCCTTTAACCAAGAGGTCATAAGTTTCCAGTTCCGTCGATGGTAGGAATTTCTATACTAGCTACATAGTTAAGTCGAAAATTGAATTAATTTGCTGTCTCGAGTTCTAGCGTATCGCTGCTCTGATAGGTAGTATTTCCGTGATTTCGTCGAACACTACCAGATGTATGCCAGAACAGTACCCTAACTAACGGACCGCGCGCGATCTTTCCTTCCTCTTCTTTACCCTATTCTCACACTTTATTTACATGCACCTTTACAAGCACACGTCAGGAGACCAATCAGGAACTTAGAGTTTGTCTTGGCTGGGGCGGTGGATCTGATCATCCAGAAAGATCACCGCTACCTCCCGAGAATATGTATGGTTCGACCAAAGCAGTTGACGCGCCCGGAAACACAAAATAATTATTTTGAATTTCGGCCGAGTTTTGGGGTTTTGGGCGCAGTGTGCGTGAGGTGAAGCGTCGTGTCACGTCGCGTGGCGACGCGTGGCGTCGAGGCGTCGCGGCGTCGCGGCGGCGCCGGCCAAGGCCCCGTGTGGGCGCGGGCGCTCCCCGGTGGGTTGCAGCCTCTGCTTCTTCTTATTCCCACAGCACAGGCGGGCGGAGCCCCTCAACACTTCCAAAAGAGCCCTACGTTGTAAATAACACTTTATTTACGTGGAAATGTTCAATACTTCATTTCTCCTTTTTTAAGCCGTTACTTTGAAGAATTGATAAAGCCATAGACTAAAGAGATCTTTTTTCCTAGGGCTTTTATCCAGCCGACAGCCGGTTGCCCTTTACGTCCCGAGGGGACGCATACTCGACCATACACTAGACAAACACTTGCGGGCTCCTCTAATCTGGGGTCAGCAGAACGCGAGGCCCTCCGCGACAACACACACACAAAGTCAAGGGACAAACAGCCATGCCCAAGGCGGGACTCGAACCCGCGACCCTTCGGACCAAAGCGCTGAGTCGGTACTCGCTCTTAGCCACCTCGGCCATCCAGGTCGGCCTAAAGAGGTCTTTACTCTATGATAAAGCTCTCTAAACCGTTTGGCAAGTCTGTAAATGGTTAAATATAAAATCAGTTGCATTTTTAAAAGAATGATTTAAGTTATGATTTCATTATCTTCGTAGTATGTTCCGTTTACATTTTACTAATTAAATATGTCTTGTGTAAATAAAAATTATTAATGGAAAAGGAGGCCCAGAGGGGCTCAGAAATATAGTTGTGCCCCTTCTTATTTTCACTGCACATTCTTACGTCTTGCAGGGTTGTTCATTAACATCACGCGCGGCACCCATTCTGGATTCATTTCTAGGAGGTATTCATTTATTTGTAGCAGATTCATTTTTTGTCGGTTTTGTCGGTTTTTTCATTTGTTATGGTTTCATTTTTTGAGTCTATTTCCAATTCCAGTTGAATATCTTCATTTCTCCAACGATCTGTTTGTCAACGATTTTTAAGAGACATATTTCTGGTGTTTTTATTCACGCATGTCTCTTTGTCTAAGGGAGTATTCCCCTCAACCATAGAGAAGTGACTGTGCAGCTAGCACTTTATAGTCTGTCATAACAATATTTATTTTAACTTTAGTCCCTAAAACCCATTTTAATATGTCAATAGTTTGTTGATATATGTCCAGTTTCTTTCCTAAATCATTGGAATTATATTATGAGTAATATATTAGAAAGATAGAGACAAGAGACAAATAAAGAAACTTGAACTAACATTTTCCGTTGCAGCAGACCATTTCCATGAGAACGATCATCTTCGGCTGCTCGTGCGTGTTTCTTAAGAGGAAGCAAGAAGCAATTGCTTAAAGTACTTCAAATTCATCATACAAAAAATTAGAAGACATCGTCGTCTTGCGATGGGATTCGAGGGAAAAATCTATCAGTTCGGTTTTCACGTGGCTTCCTTGAACCCAAATTGTAAGATTACACCGATCTGAAGCTTTGTCCACGTCTGATCCTCTGTACTGACCCTTTCCAGAGTGATACATAATTCATCACTCATTGTTAAAAAAACATGCCAATATATGCCAATTCAAGGGAGGGGAGTCACCCCCTCTGCCATGTAGCTCCATTAAAAACATTTCCTCTTCTCGTCGTAGGAGCGCTGAGGGGTGTGGGCGATTAACACACGAGAAGACGAAAGACTGAGAGTTCTTCCTCAAGGCGACTTTGATTGATTCCGATCGCTTTCATGAAACATGAAAGCGCCCGTAAGTTCAAATCTCGATCAAAATTAATTGCCTTGCAGACATCAACTCAAAAATTGTACATTTTCCCTCCAACATCAATGCTCCTCTTTAATTTGGTCATTGCGTGCATCCAGGCGAAGAAAACAGTGAGGAGGACGTTCCTCCCTCCCCCCCCCCCTGAGAAACCATCACTCATCAACTTCCCTCGCCTCTCTAATGACGTCATTGGTAGACGGAGTGGCCGCTTTTACTGCTTTATGGAGCGGCTGGGCAGCCTCCATCGTGTCGCTCCGCCGCAGGCCCTGAAACCTTCCTCAAGCGACCTCCGCGCGCGCCGGGGCCACGACCGCAGCCCAGGAGCAGACGCACACTCACACAACTTGCACAAACTGTTAGCTTTATGACTAGAGGCGGACTCCGATGACATAAAACATCGCTAAAAATTATCAAGAAAATGCTCTTGAAATGTTTTTAAAATGCCCTAAAAGCAAAGAAAAATTACAAAAAAAAATTGATCAAAACCAGTTGAGATGAACAACTAAAGTTGTTGGATATTTTACTGAAGTAATCATGGCTTCTTCTTTTCGTTCAAGTGAACTCAGCTTACAAACTTCTGATTTGGTCTATTCTTTATCAGGAAATTGGCCGAACCGACAATGGCGCTGATAGGCGTCATAGGGACTTTAGATTACCTACTTACAACGTCTGATATTACAATTTCTGAGCGAAGAAATCGAATAGGCTACTCAAGAATTCTGTGGAGAACATTTGTTGCATCTTATAAATATTATTTCAAGAAAATTTCATTAAAATCGATTAAATCAGCGAAAAATGCTTTAAAAATAACGTAAAATGGTAAAATATGACCTATTAGTCGAAATCGACGAAAAATGTAAAAGAAATATCATATAAAAATGAGTAATTTCCATTTATCATAACATCAAATTAATGTCTATACTAAAAGGCGTTGTTATAAAATGAAAAGAAAAAATGACATTTAATTAAAATCCACTCCCTATTTATGAATGTTAAACAGAAAAGAAGGCACATTTTTTCAAGATCGTATGAACTTTAGGGATTTTACCTACCGCTGCACCTTTGTGTAGTCGTTTGCTACACGTTTGTGTTAGTCTCTTCTTAATGTTTGAAAAACGTGACGTCAGCGTGAAAAAAAGTCAATGAAATCAATTAATTCGTAATGGAAAAAATGTACGATCGTAGAAAAATGTTCATATTTCGTTAGCGAAATTATTGTTTCTTACAAGATCTCCATTGTTTGTTGTTATTGTTGTTTGTCTTTCCCTATCAGTCTCGACAAAATCCTTTTCTGTGTAAAAAACCATCACGCACTTAATACGAAAATAAATATTTCAAAAGTATCTCCTTCAATTTTCGGTAGAAACAAAATTAAATATTACTGAAAATGAAATGATTAGGTAGAAAACTCATCTATTTAAAATGTGGTCTTTTTTCAGCAGAATTTTATATGAAGACAAAACAAATTGTTGGACACATTAATAACTACACGACATTTTTTAGTTGATTTGATTATTAATACAATTGTTTTCCTGATTTTTACCTTCTCACTAAATATTGTTATTTGTATATGGTATTAATTTTCATATCGAAGACAATTCTAATTGAATACACAGAAACTATACGGAATAAGTTATGAGAATGATAAGTGGGGATGAAAAATTAAAGGTTTAGAATGTGAAAGGATTTATAATACTGTTAGTGTGAAAGGAGACTACGGCGGTGACGTTGCGTTGGTAGAAAGGCGATCCCTTCGTGAGGATGACGCATTCACGCTGGCTAAGACCTCTGCAGATCCACGATTCCTCTCTCCTGCAAGGGGAACACCAGGTCGCGAAAGGTAACAAGATATTTAGAAAAAAAAGTAAGAACTTTCTGCTAATGTAAACACGTTTGGAAGCTATGCATTATTATCGGATAAAGACATTTCAGTACCTGTGCTTTAGTCGGGAAATACGAAGACCACAGAAATAGGGGCTAAGGAAGAAAAATAGAGAAATACACACAAAGATTATAAAATAGAGGATTATCGTTCCATCAAGAATGGCGATGGTCTGGAAAATAATTATCTACGATATTATGACGAAGTCCGATTACGGCTTTCAATCGGATGCTCTTATAAACTTCATTGAAGCTATTCTTGTAATAGTTACTGTTCTTATAAAAAAATAAAAGAAGAGAGGGAGAGGGAAGCTTTCCAACAATCCAGAGATTCGCCCCCTTCTCTAGAGTCATGCAACATCTAACAGTTTTTATTATTATTATTATTATTATTATTATTATTATTATTATTATTATTATTATTATTATTATTATGGTATACCTAAAGGCTATATTACGAGTTTTTTCTGACACCGAAACGATGTTTCGTCCCTTTCTGAAGCCCCGGACAGAACGAAGCCTTATTCGTTTGGTATTGAAACATAGAATTACCGCTCCAACAGAGGCACAGGAAAGTTTTAAATCGAAAAATGTACAGTCTTTTTAGATTTACGGTCAATGCGGTGGGACTGCGCGCTTCGCCCGCGTTGCCTGCAGCCGCATTGTGCCCGGAGTTAAATATAGTGCATTCGCAGAGTTAATGTTTTGAATATTATATTATAGAAACATAATTCATATTGAGAGTGATAATGATAAAGAGAATGGTGATGATGTTGATAAATCTTTATTGGACGATATTATAATAAAGTTTTATCACCATTAGCGGGGTCCTACAGCTGTCACCGCTTCTCGCACTCCCGAAGCCACAGGCATAGACTAAAGAGGTGTAGTGTTTACTCTATGCCACTGGCCTCGGTCTCTCCAAGTTTCTTCCTACTCCCCGTCACCTCTTTCGCTCGCGCCTTCTTGTACTCCGACCCACCACGATATTCTAGGTCTCCTTCTCTTCTTCCTGCAGGCTGATATATCCCTTTTGTGCTACCTCCCAACCATAAGACACGACCGAGACACAAAAGCTGCCTTTCCTGAATGCTGTCAACTGCATCACGGCGAGACTGTGTCATTTTCCCTTATTGTTTCATCGCTTACATGGTCTCCGCTAGAAATTCTAGATCATCTGAGATGATACATTTCTGCTTTCTTCAGTTTCAGCAAATTTTTTCTTCAGTTTGTATTTGTATTACGTTCTCTAAGAAGCATTTTACATTAAGAGCAGTTCCGCTGTAACATTACGCGTTATCAATGTGGCCTATGAAACTATTTGGAATAGACAAGGCTGCTGATTCCAAATGAGGTCCAAGTAGACTCCCTAGAGGTCGTTGAAAATTAAAGCGGGTGGACAGCCAAATGTGCACCGACAACTGATCGGTATAATGAAGATCCCATTGATTACAAAAAAAAATATAAACAAAGTTTCTTTTTTATGAAGCTTGAAAACATCTAAATACTTGTCCATATTTCTAAATGTTGAAAAGTATAATAGTGCAAAAAACAATAAAATATAAACCTAATAAACCATTTTTCAAACCATTTTTCATTTTTCATTTTGTTCATATTTTTTGTATAATAGTTATCAAGTCATTTATGCCTAAATATTTGTATTAAGATTATTTTGTTTGCCATGTATTACAGAAGAAAGTCAAGAGGGTAGATAGCGCAATTCATCCTTTTGAAAGGGGTCGATCCAAGCCAAACGTTGGGAAACCCTGCTTTATGCGGAATAACCTAAGCCGGTTATTTTTGTAACATTCGCCACCCATTGTAGCGAGAGCGCGCGGACCAGTGGGCTGAGGAGCTGAGTAACGCAGTCCGGGAGGCCAGAGGCCCCTCCCACGCGCACGGGACCACCTCAAACAGCTGCCGGTCGCGCCGCGTGCGTCACCGCCTTCTGGAGGCGACGTCTGAATCACTGCGTCACAACCCGCGACGTCATACTCAAGCGGCCAGACGCGTCACCGCGCGCCGCCCTCGCAGCTCCGCGTCAATCAAGAGCACCGCCCCAGCAGAGGTACCCATCTACGTGCTAAAGCCACTTGCAAACATTTACACTGCCTGCCGCGTTCATCTTGAAATTTTGCACCAGCCAACTGAATTCCTATAGCTACGTCCACATTTGCAAAAATGTACATCGCATGCCGTGCACAACCTAAAATTTTGATAAGGGAGGGGGATCTGGGGCAGACTGACCCAGGCCCTGGCTTAATTGCGGCCACGATGTTTTTTTGATTCAAATCAAAAAATGTATTTTCTTCTTTGTATTTTCATTAGACACCTTTGCGCCTTGGACGTCCCGACTCCAAAGTTTGTGCGTACAAGTCCCATCTCGAGCGTGTATGATTTGGCTAGTGGTATGGCCAGAGCTTCCCCACACCGTCATGTGTCGCCTAAAGAATAATATTTCCTTCCCTTTCTTGCCCCTCCCTGGTTAACAGTGGGAAGGGCGACGGTAGGAGTTGGTGGTCTGTCTGCGGGCAGAGGGAGAAAAGTGCTGTTTATGGGTCACGTTCCACGCGAGTGCCACCAGTCCGCCACCTTTCTTCCTCAAACTCATCTAAATAAACTCATCTAAATATCGCTAAGGATCCGTAGGAAGCGTCAGGGAGTCAAAGGGCATTGGCAAACACTGAGAGCCGGGTATGTGACGGGCATTGACAAACACTGAGAGTCGGTGAATTCCTAAAGATTGATTGATTCATTCATTCATTCATTGATAATTTCGGAGACGTCAACTACTATGGTCATTAGTCCCGTAAGTGAAGTGCAAGAAGATGTGGTGTTCTTTCCCCGTTGGATGTGAGATCCGGCGCTGACATAAGCGTCGGCTTGCGGGGTTTTCCAGAACCAGGTACCTCCCGCCAGCGAGGCACCGCTCCAGCCAGGACAAGCCCTAAGCTCCCGAAAGTCCTCCTGACATGCGTGGTAGTGAAGTACATGTAAGTGTATGTAAGGGGCGAGGAAAGGACAAGGAAGAGGAAGGAATGATCGCGCGCGGTCCGTGGCTCGTTTGTTAGAGTATGGTGTTGATCGGAGAAACCAGGGTAAACTACCGATCAGAGCAGCCAACCTCTAGAATTCTCCTCCAGACAGTGGGTGAACTCGACGTAGCTACGTAGCTAGTGTCGAAAATCCCGCGACCATCGGGACTCGACCCCCAGAACCTCGCGGTCAGAGGCATTATAGTGACATCAGTCGATGCCCAGAGTCACCTAAGCCTGTAATTCCTAAAGGAAATAGAGGAATAATGATGATGAATCCTGACCACTGATCTTACATCTAAATAGCGCTCCATTTACATCGATTTGGTGTACTGGCTTTGTTCTAAAACCTGCTATTTACACCAAGGACATACGTATAAACGTGATACTGCCTTTTCAGTAACAGATATGGAACTGTAGTCAAGATAATTGTTTCTTACTGATGTGGTGGACTGCAACAAAATGGCCATGATGTGAAAATGATCTTGTATATGTAACAGTAATAAAAATTGTAAGAACATCCGTTTCTTTGGTTCAGCCGATCTATGTTGTGTGGGGTAACCTTAGGACTGTTTCGTAACGTAGTCAGCTCTACGACGTCTCTGCGTCGTGTAAACTCGGGATCTTATAGCTCGTTTCAAGCGAAAGGTCGACGAGTTGGCCCATGTCTCTCTTAATGCATGCGCTTCAAACTGACTTGTAGAGAGATTTGGAAAGTGTAGGTTGTAGAAATGTGTGGAAAGTATGGTTTAAAACCCGATTTATACGGTATTACAAGGTGACTCAAAATACATATTACCAACTTCTAGACCGTGTAGAGGGATTGAAAATGTTCACTTTTCGCCAATGAACTTGCTCTTGGAAATTTCATCTATTGGAATCACACACGTGCTTTCCCCTGATTTTTAGGCCACGCGTTTTTCCCAGACTAGGCAGGTCAAATTCTGACGCAGTAAAGGAGATTTCATGTTCCTGCCGGAAATCTGTGTTGCTAACGATCAGGGGAGAATGCCGCTTGTGTTAATGCGTATAATTCCGTTAAATTCAATTTTCCACTAAATTGAAATGATTGAAGGCGTTGTCATTGTCAACAATACTATTTATTTCAATAAGAGCAGCTTTCGTTGGCTTAGCCATCATCATCAGTTTTCTGATACAGAAAAATATAAACAAAACTAGAATTAACAGAGTTACAAAATTTAAAAACATCTTAAGAAATGAAAGGGGAAGAATTATAGAAAGAAAGAATGAAAGAAAGAAAAAAAGAAGGGGACGGAGAGTTAGATCGTTTAGTAATATAGTAATTTGTAAATCTAAAACAAGAAAGTGAATGAAATAAACACGTAAAATTTGAAACAGAAAATATGAAAAGTAAGTTGAGCGGTTTCTTACCTGCTGTTTGGGAGCCACAAAAACGACTATGCGGGTTCGGGCGTGCCTAGCAGTTTAAGTACCGACTGTGGGGTGGAGGAGGATGGGGTAAAGGCCTGGGTGCGGTGTGCTGCGTTGTGTCACCCCCGAAGAGTGTGGTGTGAGGGCAGTGTCAAATAGTAATTTTAGCAGAGAGGAGGGGTCTAGTTTATGTTTACGTTCAGTAGATTACTATTGAGATATATGTGGAGGGTTTCCAATGTTAATCTGGTACGATATTGATTTTCTATTTCCAGTATGTGAATGTCTGTGTGTGGATTGAATGTGTGACCTGTCTGAAGTAAATGATTGGCAAAGTGAGATTTGCCGGTGTTGTGTTTCCAAGCGTGTATTTGTTCTTTTATTCTTGTATTGAAAGTTCTGCCTGTTTGACCAATATAATTTGCAAAATATCTTGAAATTAAAAAAAAATATCTTGCTCTCATTGAAATGAATAGTATTGTTGACAATGACAACGCCTTCAATCATTTCAATAATGTAAATGTCTACTATAACTCACCACTAAACCAATTTCCACTAAATGTTCATTGATAAAAAGTTATTGTTTTCGTCACCTCTACAAGCCGTAGATGTCCGTAACATTTATTCTGGGACGCCCGTTTTTCCGTGCAAGTGTTGGTCCAAAAATGGACACGAAAATGACGTACAGTGTTTACATTGAATGAAGAAGTTAAGTCAGTGTACACGCGGTAAATGAAATTTGAATAAAAATATTTCGTGAGACAGTCGCATTCAGAGCTAATTTCGAGAAGTTGAATGTCACACTGTGTATCGCGTATCCGCCGTTCACACTCGCTTCACTCAGGGCCATGGTCGAAATATATAGTTGCAGTCAGTCAGTCAATTATGATTTCTACATTCTGAAATGTTTGAAATAAAGTAATCGATATTAAGGAAATTGAACACCAAAAACATTCCCGAGAGTGTTCTAAGGGTGCATTGAAGCGTAGATTGCCTTTGTTCCATTCAGCAACTCCGATTCGTCCCCTCCTGGAGTTTTGGAAGTCCCCCTCTGGATCCGACTTAGGTGGCTCAGGGCATCAAGTGTCTCTGTAGTGCCTCTGATCGAGAAGCCTTAGAGTTCGAAACCCGACAGTGACAGGATTTTTTACTCTAACTACATAGCTAGGTCCAATTCAGCTGCTGTCTGGAGGAGAATTCTAGCGGCCGACTGCTCTGATCGGTAGTTTTTCATGGTTTCTCCAATCAACAGGCAAATGCTGGAGTAGTGTCCTAACAAACGGGCCACGGATTGGTATCTTTCCTTTCTCTTCCTTGTCATACTCTCACCCCGTATTTATAGACTTACAAGCAGTAGACTACCACACTTGTCAGGAGCTTAGAGCTGGTCTCACTCAGCTGGGGCGGTGCCTCGCTGGTGAGATATATCTAGTTGCCCCCCCCTCCCCGGTCCCTGCCACTTCACCAAAAACCTGCACAACAATTACGGGATAAATGACCATGGCGGTTGACGTTCCCGGACTCACAAAATAATCAATCAATAAATCTTCGTCTCATTCATCATCAGATCTTCGATTCGTCCGGAATTTTGAATGTCCCCTCTGGAGAACGTTGCTATAATTCGCGCACTGGGGCATTTTCAATTGCTCCCAAGCAAGGGGAGAGCCGAGTGCAGGCAGCGTGGCGCGGCGCGCGTCGCGTATCTCCGTCCAAGGCCGCGCCCACGCCCTGCACTCGCGCCCACACGCGGCGGTGGACCACAGAGGGCCCTGCGACCGGAGGCACACGCGACAAGGCCAGCCAACCCCATTACCCACACCCCCATTACCACTCCCTCAGAAAAGGTTTGGATACCGGGGTATCAAATGACAAAGACGTAGAAATGTGAATTCAAAGAAGTGTTAAATCCATACGTATCAGTTTACTTACAGTTCTCAAAGTCTTTATGTGTGCGTTTAATATTATGGATGATCATTTTAATTACATTATATTTTATTCCATTGTATTTGAAATCTAAGAGTATACTTGAAAAAGTGAAACGTTTAAGAGATATCAACCAAGAGTGCAGTCATGTGTCAATGGCCCACAGAATATCAGTAATACAATACAAATTTGGCGAGAATTACGTTTTCTCTGATTATTACATCTATATCACAAATATTGCAGCTAGTCACGTCAACTTATAACAAATATGTCTGCGTACATCTATTTTATTCATGAAATAAACTTTAACAAAAATTATGGCCCACCCTTCTTGATGTGCTCTTACTGAATGGATTAAGATCTACAAATTCACCACGCCCTAAAATTCTAACCACACCCTAGTTGAAAATTCCTGCGTAAAGCACTGGGCAAGACAGCACAGAATGAGGATAGTACAGTTATTAGGATGTTTCTGCAGCACAGTTGCAAAGATATTCTAGTTATAGTGATCACGTAACTTGTACTGTACACGATACGAGAGACCTGATTCTATACGAAAATTTGGGCATTAGGAGGATCATTTTTCGGACATCGGGACATCGCCTACAACAAATAAGTGTGCTACTCATCGTATAACACCCAAAATAACGAACGAAATGTCGCGCTACGAGGTTGATGGATGTTTCCGGGCACGTCAACTGTTATGGCCATTATTCCCATTAGTGTAGTGTGTGTTTTCTTACGAGATGGCAATGTTCCTCCCGTGCTGGAAATTGAAATCTAACGCCAACCTGCACGTTGGTTTTCAGAGTGATTTCCTCTGCAGATATCTCCCTCAGCGGCGCACTTCCCCAGACGGGACAACTCTAACCCGTGCGCGTGTCTATGAGTGAGGAGAAATGAAAGAGGAAAAGATCGCAGGCGGTGCTTAGCCCGATTGTGAAGGAACTGCTCCTGGTGGGCGGACGCGAGCGGCCGTCCGCTGTGCAAGTGCGCATGGGTCGTGTGCGGAGGTGAGAGCCTCTGCGCGGCGGCCGCTGAGCACTGCGCCCGACCCGGATGTCGCTGCCCACGGCGCGGCCCCACTCGGCCCGAGCTCTCGCCCCGCCCCCTCCGCCAGCGGCGCCGCGTGGGTTGCGACACGCGCACTCCCCCAACCTCGTCACATTATGCTCCCGTTTCAACGGAAGGTCCGCATGAGGTCGCTCAAGGTGCCTGTGACCCCAGGGTTCGACTAACGACGGTCTTTCGAGTGCTAGGTACTCGCTAGTTGGTCGAATTCAGCCATTGTCTGGAGGATAATTGCAGTTGCTCTGATCGATAGTTTTCCGTGGTTTCTCCCATCAACCTCAGGCGAAAGCCGGAGCAGTACGCTCACCCGCTGGAGATCACCGACCGCGCGCGACCTTTCCTACCCTTCCTTGTCTAATCCTCTCCCCTTACGTACACACACACACACGCGCGCGCGCGCGCTTACATGCTCTTCACTAATACCTACACTTGTGGGGAGACCAGTCGAGCGTTTAGCTCCAATTTTTTCTTCAGTTTTGTGCAATACGTACTAGAGAGTGAGTGCCATTCTGTGCTCCGGCATTCGCCTAGTGTTGATCGGACAAACCACGTAAAACTACCGATCGGAGTAGCCGGCCGCTGGAATCCTCCTCCAGTCAGCAACTGAATTCGACCTAGCTGAAAAGCTAATGTCGAAAATCCTGCCGCCGTCAGGATTCGAACCTAGAACTTCCCGGTCAGAGGCGCTGCATGGAACAATGTAAATCACTCACAAAACTAAGTCTTAACCTATAAGAAATGTTTTCAAGCCTTGTTTAGAAAAATATTACTTTAACAAATTATCATGTGCTCTGGATCTAAAGTACACGACCTGAAATTTGTGAATTACACACGGCCTGCTTCAAATGGATTCCTGAATATCACATTGATACGAATAGTAGTTAAGGTGTTAACTCTCTCTTCCCAAGCGGATCAGGAAAGATAATTCATTTTACAGCAGTGGTCTGCATCGTTTCATTTAATAATTTCTCCCATGCGTGTCTTACCCAGTCGAACTCGAAATAAGCAGGATATCCCGCCTATGTAAAATCCCAGGAGTCATTCTTTTGCTTACCGGTTATGTCGTTTAATTCCTGGAAGACTCCCATTTTCATTATCGTCTGCGTTAGCATTTAGTGATGTAACAGCCTGGTATTCGCAGGAACGTGACGTATGGCTGGCTGTACATTAATACTTGATTTACGAACCAAATTTGAGATGTCGTACTGTTGACAATGAAATTTTACGGAAGGATTGGAGTATTGCATTTATGAATTACAGTTGATGAGGACCATTATTGATCACTAGGATTAATAATTTCCTCTTCCTCAATTCATTTCTGCAATGTAAAGTTGTGTTTTGTTGGGTCTGTAGAGGTATGCACGAATTATAGAAATGTTTAGAATCATACTTTTCTGAATGATCATTGCCTCTTGAAGGATAAAGACACCAATAGAAGCCACTCGATCAGTAGTGGCAGCTTGAAGCATAAATTTGAAATATTACAATTCGAATCTTTCTACTTGCTTCAAACTTGCAGAACGTGAAGCTAATGCCTTCTGAGGTGAGGTGTGAAACGAAGATAATATTTATTTTCTCTTTTCTTTTTTCTCCTCTAGGCCTCCACTATATCAAAGTAAGGGAACGGATATAAATTAATAAAAATAGAACAATTTTCAAATTGACCATTTTTAGAAAAGGGATCTATTTAGAAAGACGTATGCTAAACGCCCACTGAGTTTCACATGCTAATGCATTTAGTTCTATAGCTCACGAAGTGTAAGAAAACTATGAAAATGTATTAAACTATGTTGAATTATTACTATTACTATTACTATTACTATTATTATTATTATTATTATTTACGATCGATATAATCTGACATTTATGGCTAAATATTCAAATAAAGAACATGGAGGCTACTGATTTGACAAACAAAATATAAACTAGCGTTAAACTCCACGACTCTTCGACGCCCTTGATTTGGCATATTCATCAGGTTTTGAAATATTTACAAAAAATTGTAAATTGGAAGAAAAGAAACACGCGTTAAAATTATTTAAGAAAACATCGAGTGAAAAACTTAGTTATTGGAAATAACTGACCTTGTGTAGAACTGTAGTATTCACTGTATTTTATCTTACTGTGATATTTCAAAGATATTTTCGTCTTCAAATTACAACTACAAAGGTTGGAATCGAACCGGCGACCTTCGAGGCTCGCACCTCGCACTGTGACACGCGAGGCCGGCTACTTGGGAGCAAGCCAGAGCGGAAATCCCGTCACTCAACATGCAAAGCGGATTGGAGCCTCCCAAGAAGTACTAGCATAAGGAATCCGCCCGTCTGTTCGTTTGAGAACATCTTAAGCTTCTTAACGGTTCGAACGATTTGTTTCCAAAATAGGCATTCTACTACTAAGCTGTTACAACTCGAGACCTTGCCAGTGTAAAAGAATATTATGAAACAATAGTGTAATAATGGGTATTAATACACGAATAAAATTCAGTCAATACTCCATCCAATAACTACTTCCACAAGACAAGTAGAGTCGACGTCAAGATAATGGTCTCTTAAAATGTTCTATCTGATGCAGTCCTCATCGAAAGCTTCTGTCTTCTGATTTTCTTCTGGGTTTTGGAAACAGTAGAAAACATACGCTGTTTATCGTCACCTCTCTTCAAATCGTATCGGCACAGAATATACAGAATCGAATAAATTATTGTGTTTTAGAAGAAGGTCGAACCATAGCAAGAGATTAATGCATCCTGGCCAGAAGCGACCAATGCATAGCGATCTCTACTAAATGAACATCTAGCATTGAGGAATGCTAAAAAGTGGTTCAATGTTTCGTTTAGTATTTTTATATTTTATATAAAATTTTCTTATAAACAAGGACAATCAGGTGAATTTTGAATGATCAATTATGATAATATCGTAACACGTTATAAAAGAACATTTTATTTTTTAGTGTAATTACCTTTCAAAAGTAAGTAAGCTACCATTTTCATGTATATAACACACTTTCATTTTCCAAACTAATTGAAGCGTGAAGCGAACGGTGGTGTGAAAGTAACTGAATTTCATCTAAGATGATTGTGTCAGTTGAGGATGCAAAATTCACAATACAAGACCTTTAAGCTAAGAAAAAAAACGTTGTTTTGAATTAACTACATTTTTTGGAACAGTGGGTGTAAATGGGTTAATGAAATTAGGAACAATGATTAATTACGTTTAAATATTTGGTTTTCAAACTTCGCTGTAATTGGTGGTAAACATATCCAATAATAAAGCTGTATCGTTGGTATTATTAAAGTAACACTGTATACTTTGATATTATTACTAACATTATTATTATTATTATTATTATTATTATTAATATTGTAGAATTATATAATGGGAACATAAACATTTTTATTTTGAGGGTACTTTATTTTTAGCTCTAACTGCATTTTCAAAAATTTCCCTATTACCGCTCAAATTGTGTCATTCCTGTTTAAATAAAGGAAATTGTCGTTTAATATTATGTTAAGAACCTCATTTTCAGTAAAACCGCCGAATTCTTAAAGTTAACTTTTTTTCAAACTTCTTAGCTACATGTTATACTCGTACAGAGTGAGTTCAATGAACAAAGATCAGCTTTGGGTAGTTGGTAATACACTTTGGGTAGTTGGACGGTGGTGACATGTGAAAAAACTTATTCGCTTTCAAAATAAATTAAACTCTTAAAATATATAATTTATTTTAATACATTACGAATTGCTGTTTAATTTAGTGTGGTTTCATTAGTATGTTATGACGTTATGTTTTGCGTTTACAAATTAATAAAAAAAATTTTTCCACATCTGAAGACACTATTATCTGAAGACACAGTATTCTACACAACTTAAATGTTATGAAATTTCTTTCCACATTTATATTTGCTCTCAAGGACACAAAACCTGGATGACCTCCAGTAACTCGGATTCTGCTTGTTGAGCTGTGGAAACCATCATATATCACAAGATTTGTGAATAAGCTCAGGAATATTTTCTCATTCAATAAGAATGACATAGACGAATTCGTCTCCATAACGGGAGATTTTATCGTTCGAAAAAATTGTTATTCTTGTTAATGAACTCAGGGTTGCGAAACAGATGAATAAATATCGAAAGAATGTGGACTTCTTGCCAAACATGTTGGAGAAGATCCTGGAAGCTAGTGACATTTAAGACTGTAAAAGTCATTTCACGTCCTCTCCAACAACGTTTCCAGATGAGTTGGAATTTAAGATACTGTTTTTGTTCTGAAATGGTTCTTTATTGCCAATACGATTTTCGTATTTTCCATAGTTACATGGCAACAAGGTTCATCGGCAATCTGGAGTAGGCAGATTGTTTATTCTGTGAAGATGCGCGGCAAGGTAATCGTCTCCTGTTCTGTTTCGAAAAAGATACGCGGACTGCTCGGAGGAGATTTTAGTTGGTCCGACTCCGGATTACCAGGTTTTTTCCATTTTTGTCAGACTGTCAGTTTTTGAAAGATGTTTCAATTGAGGTGCTTCGTTCGTTACTCAGAACATGGCATTTTTTGGTCTCTGACAATTTTGAAGACAGACGTAGAAGTGAAGGAAACAATATTATATAGAAATCAGTTAACTAGACTTCTCATATTCTTAATCTTTAATAAGCAGACAGTGTGTATCTTACCTCCCTCACGGTACGTTACTGCACACCATACCGATCAGAATAGAAGATCCTCAAGAACATTCATTCTGACGGGCACTTCTTTCGTCACAACTATTTCTTGAAATCATCCAGGTCCTTTAATACCTTCTAAACACTAAAGCACAAGTTTCAGAAAATGTAACCACACAATAACCATACGTGACTAGTTACAAAACTTCTCAATGTCCCCAAAACAAAACCAGCCCAACATGTATTTCATAACGCTTTGTGAATTCGTTTCCTTGAGTATACCTAGTACTTTTCAGAATGAAAACAATTTGAGTCTCGACCTTGAGAGGCATGTCATGCAATGAGTAGGAACCGCTAATTCTTGTTGAGATGTTTCGAAGTGAAATCTCTTTTGACGCGATAAAGTAACTCGCGCATTTATTCATTAGATCTTACACGAAAGGTGTAACGCTTATTTTGACTTTGAATTTCTTTACACCTTCATCTCAGATTTACTAATAAGGTAATATAAACTCCTGAAAGGTTCTTAATATCGAAGGTCCAAAGACACAGGAATTGCTTTTTCGCTCCTCTTTTGTATCGCAGACGATAAGATGCGATACGAGATGAAGAATATGAGGACATACCTACGTTTTGCCGTCCTTTTTTTTTTTTTTTTTTTTTGTATTAAGGACTCATAAAACATGGATTCTGTCTTCACAACGTGCTAGAGGAAGAAAGTCACTGTTATGTATGGAAAACAGCAAGTTAACAATAACAAGATTTTTATTATAATTTCGCTGTCGTTACAAAATGTTGTACCAAAATCCAAAAGAGAGAGAAACCAATATAACATAGCCGAGTCACCAGATGTTCCATAGCAGTCCAAGTCCAAAGCCGAAGTCGCACAATTAATCAGAAGGAATCGCCTAATACACTGCCGGGTCACAATCACTATACTCAACACTATCAACTCTCAAATTACACTCGGTACACTGTTCTGCTGCTACCCCGGCGGCTGCCCGTTATATCTTCCTGCACGCTGAAGACTCGTCTCCTCGTAGAGGCTTCCCGATCCGTCCCCATTGGCCAGCTCCTTCTTTGCTCGGCTGCCCAGTTTACGCTTGCTGACGTCACAGCGCGCCGACTCTGCGGCGCGCTTTTTGGTGTGGCGGACACCGCCGCAACAGTTACTACCTCCAGGAACAAGATTTATCCTCTTTTTTCGTTACCAGAGTCCGGAGAAAAGTTTTTTCTTTCGACAAATCGTCGATTTCCGCCGAACGATTACAATGCTTTCTTTTTACTTCTTAGGTAGTGTCGCTGGGATAGTAAAAACATGCTTTGATATGAAGTCTCGCCAGAACGGTTGACTTATGAATTATATGAACGGTTGAATTATAGTCATAATTAGGAAACGGATTTTCATGTAAGACACATTTTTTCAGGGACAAGATACCTGCATTCACTAATATCTTTTAGATTTAACACGACATTCTGAACGAATTGGAACCATTTTTATTTTACATATTTTTACATATTTTGGTATAATTACATATTTTTACGTATTTTATCTATTGCTACATATGTCGTTACATTTTAATATATTTATAGGTCAAAAATGAACATTTCGCGTGCAAGTTCGAAATATATGTTACTTGAAAACTAACTTTTTTACTCAAATACTTACAAACCATGCAATTCGCTTGTATTAACGCCGAACTTTTCCTATTAATTGTCGTACTTACCTCTCCACCCGTCCCCTTCCGCTCTTTGGAAACCGCGTAGTCAGGATCAAAGACGAGCGGATGTATGTGAAGCAGAAGGAACTTCGACCACTGCTTACTGTTTCATAGACATAATGCGTAACTCGATAAAAAAATTCAGATCATTGCCTTATCGCTTTTCTGGAGTCGGAGGGGGGAGGGGCGTATACTCCCTTTATCCTCTCTTTCTATCACAGGCTACACGGTACTATTCACTTAAGTGCCGGCTCCTCGTAAACAACGTTGTATATTCTATGAAAGTACGGTATTATATATTTCGGATGAAATTAGCGAAAAAGTGCTTTTGTAGATGTAGAACTTTCTTTCAGACTCTCTGAATCCATGATAAAGATCTGATCGGCACCGTACTGTGCTTGGAAAACGCTTGAAGAATGGAATTTTAAATATTACGAATTTTATTTCTCATATTTTCTATTTTTCTTACATATTTTAGATAAAATAAGTACATATAAATGTACATATATGTACACTTTTTTCTTACAATAAATTCCGTTCCCTGTTCATAATTATGAATTAAACTAAATTATTGTTTGTATATAAACATTTGGGATTACACTTTTGCTTGTTATACACAATATAAAATTTAAAAAAATTATAGCAACATTTCTCATCTCTCATTGAAGACCGACCGGTTGAACAATTTCACCACTTTTATGAGAGCTGCCTCTCCAAAACAGAGGCACCGATTGGCCCTCGCGATATTACACTGCGCGGTGTTTCCTCGTCGAGCAGCCTCGATGGACAGACGTAACGTCGAGGTTAGACAAACCATGACGCTGACGTACCTGCCCGCGGGCATCGGGTCGCTTCAATTACAGGGCAATTAGCACGCTATTCGAGGGAAGTGTCCGTTAGTTCGAGCTCCCGCCACGAGATATACCTCGCAGACGTCCAAAGAGTATATCAGACGTCCAAAGAGTATATGCAGACGTCCGGCGCGACTGATGTGGACGAAAAGTCAACTATTATACGCAATAGTAAACATGGCGGCCTCCTGTAAGATTTCTTGTAAGGTTAAGTTCAGCTTTACCGGCTTTTTCGCATAGAAAGTTTGTGTGTATCAGAACTGATTTATATGTATCTTTGAACCATGAATGTAATTTACGGATAATTAAAAGTTATTTTTGATAAACAGATATTGTTGTCATTTTTCAGGAGATGTCCTTCAAGGTCCTGACGATCTTTGCTTGGGGTGTATCTGCGAAGCGACTACTAATTGCAATCTGACTTTTGGATGCAGCCGTGGACTTTGTGGCCCGTTCCTAATTTCCCAACCATACTGGAAAGACGCCGGTGAACCAACACTTCAAGGAGATAGTCCGCAACGTGAAGGAGGTATGTTAGAATAGGTGCAATTGCCGTGTAGTTTCATATACAAACAAGGAATTTACTTTATTTCGTTGTAAAATTTTTGTTGCAGCTTATCTTAGGTGTGTACGAGACCCTTATTGTGCTGCAGCAACTGTTCGTCAATATATGAATAAATTTGCTCAGGTAAGATTGACGGTGAATTGAATGATGAAACTTTTTACCAACTCCCTTCACCTATTTTTAAAGGTTTTATGGTCCCAATTTTTTTATAAAATTTCCTTTTGTAAATATTGTGTTCAGACCATCTTTGAACAAACTTGTACAAATTTCATGCAAATTATTCCCATGAAAACAAAACTTTTACTCCTGAATTATATCATACCTTTTACATCACTATTTGTTTATTTATCATAATTGTTTTTGTGTAGTATTGTTTTTAACATCATAAACTATTAGTAGTCTTTGCAACATATGCTAGTATACAGTGGAAAACCTTTTTTTTCATTGCTTGAAAAAGCACCTTTATACATAAAAAGAATATCTCATCTTACTGTCTGTTAATCAATAAATGAAACAAATTTTGTGGAGATAAAATAGATTGACATACAATTTTTGAAAAGGTATATGGTTTATTTCATCGAGAGGTATAATTTACAAGAGATAAAGAATTCTTTAGTTTGGGATAATATAAGGGTTCCTGAAAAGTTTTATGGTATAGCAGAATAATCATGACTATATAATAGCTCATAAAACAGATGATGCTTGTTTAAACATCTACAATTATTTTTCTTCTCTTATTCTCAGAGGAAATTAATAGCTGTAAATATTTCTTTTCATTTGATTTTTAGAGTTATTAAAGAATAAGTATTTACAACTATCATAAATTGAAGTAAATCTTGAAACAAAAAGTCTGGGACAATAAATATTTAATAATCATGATCAATAAAGTTATTTAAAAGTACACTGATTATTTAGCTTTGAAACAAAGTAATAATTGTCAGATACCTGACATGGGACATTAAATTTTGATGCTTGACTGCTTAAGCCTTGTCAACACATTCAGGCATTACTTTTAGTACTTTATAATAATAATTAAAAAAATGTCAAATTGTCTGAAATTAAGCAATGTACATACCTCTATGAATAATGGATCCATACTTTTTCATCTCCCAAAAGCACTTTTCTTTTGGTGATGCCTGAAAGATTGACATTCGGGGAGACTGGTCACACTGAGTGGAAAAAAAATGTTTTTTAAAAAAAATGATTGTTCAATTGTAAACAGCATACAAATTGTAATATTGTCAAATTAGTTATTAGTTATAATACAATGGTATTATTAGCTATTAGTAGTACAAATATGCTGCTCTTGAGTATGTGGAAAATGAGGTCCTAAAGAGCATAAAGAGGCTGCTTAGTTTTCCAAGAATTTATATGTATATTCAAAATTAGTGATATAGATCTTTAAAATTCTTGTTTATTTTCATATCTGGGGGAAGTGTGGGGGGAAATTATATTTTGCCTTAGATGCTGAACACCCAAAGGCCAGTTCTAGTTATGTATAGTAAGGTCACCTTGTTTGTGCTGTTTGTAAGCAATTTTATGCTAATTAAATGTTTTTCTTTACATTTTCAGGACTGCAATGTTAATGGACATGTAGAATGCGATGATTTTGCTCGCATTCACTACCTAGGAGGCTATCAGTGTAATCTTCCCATGGAGTCATTGCTGTATTATCAAGTTTTCCGTCAATGTTTGAACAGTGTCCAGCAATTGAATGGCTAGTTTCACTTGACTATCACATAACCATCACATTTGCTTGGAAGTTCTTTATCAGATGACAGAATATTTTTGTGCCTTTGACAATGTTGATAGATACTGTACTTTAAGTAGGTTTATCTCTCACTAAAAGTGAATTTTACTACACAAGATCATGTTCTTCACCACATTTAAGTATTAATTCATTTTTCATCTTTTTAACACCTATTTATTGACATGTATTTTGCATTGTGTGACTGAATTTTGCCAAAAGAATATAATTTAATGTTTCCTAAAACAGGTTGAAATAGATTACTGTATTTATTTCTATTATTATGTTATATGTAAATTTCGTATCTATTGTCAGAATTCTTTTCAGGAAACTCATTATATCTTCTAAATATAAGTGTATTAATAATTAAGATCTTCTTGAAATAATTTTTGAATCCCAAATTAATTGCTGTAGAGCAGTTTCAATATGGGAGGTCTGACATCTCGCCCTATAGTAATATTTAGTGCACTTGGTACGACAATTGGAGGAGCTTGTGTGATAAAATTTGCAGCTGGTGGCCAGTTATTTGATAGCAAAATTAGAGCCGACAACAAGACAATAATTGTTACTGGTGCAAATTGCGGTATTGGAAAAGAAACTGCCAGAGAATTAGCACAAAGAGGTGCCAAAGTTATTATGGCGTGTCGTGATTTGCAGAAGTGTGAAACTGCCAGAGAAGATATTGTGCTGAAAACGAAAAATAAGTATGTGTACTGTAGACATTTGGATTTAGCATCTCAAGAGTCTATTAGAAGATTTGCCGAGCAGTTCAACAAAGAATTTGATCGACTAGATGTTCTAATAAACAATGCTGGAGTGATGCGTTGCCCACATATGAAAACAAAAGAAGGTATTGAGCTTCAACTAGGAGTAAATCACATGGGTCATTTTCTTTTAACGAATCTTCTCTTGGAAAAATTGAAGATTTCAGCTCCTAGTCGAATTATTACTGTGTCTAGCATTGCACACCAACGTGGCGCAATTAACAAAATAGACTTAAACAGTGAAAATGAGTATAAGCCAAATGTGGCATATGAGCAAAGTAAACTTGCTAATGTTCTCTTTAACCTTGAATTGTCAAAGAGGTTGAAAGACACAGGAGTCACTGCCAATTGTTTGCATCCAGGTATTGTGGATACAGAAATATTTAGGCATATGAGTTTTGCCAAAAGCAGCTTCACCGGATATATATTAAGACCTCTTATTTGGCCATTTATACGCACTCCATTTCAAGGTTCACAAACTAGTTTATTTGCTGCACTTGATGAATCATTGGAGAAAGTGACTGGTCAGTACTTAGTAGACTGCAAAATACAGGAACCTTCTGAGCAGGGTAAAGATACCGATACTGCTCAATGGTTGTGGGCTGTAAGTGAAAAATGGACAAGGTTGACAGATTAACAGAACAGAACTCAAAATTTGTTATTAATTAGTCATTGTTAGAAAGGAGGTTATGTAAAGCTCCGAGATGTCCAACACACAAATGTCACTGATGTCTATTCATTAAAGAATGGGGAAACAGTTCTTTTAAAAGAGGAGATAAACAATTTTTCTTCCATTGTTTTGTATTAATTGTGAATTGCTTTTTCCCTTTCTTGAAAGAATAAAGAAGTGTGCCTTTAGTCTTGATAGTGTGCACAGATGTTACAAATTGATATTTTGGAGTTTAAATTTTGAACTGATAGCAACATGAAGGAAAGTAATCTGACGTCAATGAGGATACGTCTTGGATGAATTATTTAATAAAGATGTTATTTATATTAGGCCCTTTATTTTGTTCAATAGTTCATTTATAGCATTTTTTAATACAAAATGGTTATAAATGTAAAAAAAATTGTAAATAAACATTGTTATATTATTGATTTTGTGATTTATGTTGACGAGATTTGTAAGTCTTTGTTTAATCATGTCCAGAAAATATAGCCATGTGCATTTGCTGATGACTACGGACATCATTTTATAATTGTTTATGAATATAATATGTAGTAATGGTAACACACAGATAAACAGTCCACTTCGGATATAGTGAACCCTCGGTTATAGTAAAACGTACGTCACTGGTCCCATTTCACTTACAAATTAGCATAAGAAGATTCGGTTATAGTGAACCTGAACCTTGGCTATAATGAACGTAGGAAATAAGTCCTGGAAATTAATTGGATCTTGAGGATTGATTTTATTAGGCAAGTTGAAGGGCCTTCCTCCGAAGGGAGGATGTTCCAACAGTGCCAGAGGCATTGAAAGGTATCAAGGCTGCATTTCGATACTTAAAGACCCAGCACAATGCAGAATTGAGTGTGGAGAGAGCACAAACTTTGGAGAAGGATCTAGAGAAATTACTAATGAAAAATGTATAAAGCAAACAATTTAAAATAATTGCTTTGCTTTTTTAAGGACAAATAAAGATATTGAAATTTTCAGTTTCTGCTGTTAATGAAGTTGGCTGTATCTCTATATTAATAAAATCAATCATTGTGTAGAAATTCTACTTAATTTTGACATCATCTGATATAGTGAATTTCTGATACAGTAAACCAAAACAGTTAGTCTCCAGAAGTTCACTATAACTGGAATCGATTGTATATGAAAATGTTTTTATTAATGATTCAGCAAATTTTAAATATATTAAAGAAAAAAGACGTAAATCAATACCTAATTTAGAAACAAAAAACTACATAGAATTTTTAAAAAAACATGAAAACAAAAAATTTATTTTACAGAAAACAAAAAATATGTGAACGTGAAATCAACATCCTAACACTGTTTTCAAATAGTAACTAACTTCCCTAAAAACTGTAATATGTACAGAATGTCTGATAAGTCACTCCCTATTTTTGAATAGTTGTAATTTCTTTATTTATGAGCCAATATTTTTACAACTAAATTTGATGGAAACAGAAATTCTTGAGGCTTAATTTAACACCTCCACATGAACTCCAGCATTTTTTAAACGAATTGGTACTATGTTCGATGCTGCTGCCTGCAGCGTGATTTGTTAAACATTGGTTAACACGTAAGATACTGTTGAATTTGAAATTCATCAAGGTTCTTTGGATTTCTCTAGTAAACTTTCTCCTTAGCCCACCCTCAGAGAAAAAATCTCAAGGCATTAAATCAGGGCTGCAGGTAAGCCAGTCATGTGTACTACATCTGCCAATCCAAAGACCTGAGAAAGGATCATGCAGCCATTAATGGACACCGAGTGCTTTTATGTAGGTCATGTAGATTTTATTGAAAATTTGTATTAGTTTTGTGCAATAGTGCGTAAAATTACAAACAAGTAATTTTATTGACTTGTCTCAAACGTCGACAATATTTACATAAGCAACAATTTGTTCACATTATTGTGTACATATACTACAAATAATGTCATAAAATTTCTCGAAAACTCAACATTTCTTTGTGAAACAGCTCAAAATTCCGCATTTTCAGAAACACTCAAATGCCATTTACTCAAAAATGGCTTCAAAATGTTTGCTTCAAACTTTTCCAATGGATAGTGTTAATGGCACTACGTAATATGACACAACATTCATTTTAGTATGTTCTTCTTCTTCTTCTTCTTTTTTTTTTTCTTTCTTTCTTTCTTCAAAATTTACACAAATGTAATTTTTTTTAAATATTTCTCACGCTGTTAATATGCACATTTCCAGTGATTTGTATACGTTATTGCATTTGTGAGTGAAAGTGCTTCAAATGACTTTAAATGAAGTTTTTCGAAAAGTTAATAGAGCCCTGTGAAAAGAACTTCAAATTTCGCATTTACAGTAACGCTTAAACAACATTTTCTTAAAAACTGTTCCAAGTTTTTCAATGAAAATTGCTATTTATGACGAGGTGTTACGATTCTTTAATATTATTGAATTAATTGAAGTAATATTTCGATTCTACTATTAGAAAACCGAAAAGTTGAGAAAATATCCCAAAAAAGGTACTTTGGGGACGTAGCTGGCAAGAGGATGGGGCAAAACCGTAAAGGCAGTCCACACCAAGGATATTAAAACTTTACTATGAGGAAGTCTGTGCCATTCTGTAGCACCACTAGTTACGAGTACTTTGTCGTATATACGGAGTAATAATCGTAACGTATATACGGAGTAATAATCGTAGTATAGAGGAAGTTATGTAATGCTACGCGAAAAAAACTGCGGATTTTCGGCAGAAAAAATTCATTGCCGAGCCCTGATAACGAAAAGTGGATACATCCAGTTACTAAATTAAGAGAAAAAAAAGTTCTCTAACACGTAATGTTTACTTCCTCGTGTATACGTAGTATAGGAAAAGTTATGTAATCTGCGGAAAATCGATTTCGAGATTTCAACGGAAATACACTTTTTGGGGTCCCCTGATAACGAAAAGGTGTTTTTTCTTTTCAAAACGTCCGCCTGTCCGTCCGTTCGTGAACACTGCTAGCGCATAAACCGCACGTATGATCTTTTCCAAATTGAAGCCCGTGTCCATCTGGCTCTAGTTGAAGCTTTGAAATATTGAAAAAACATTCTTTAAAATTCGGGGTACTTTACATGAAGCCCCCCGGACATTTTCGAAATTTTCTCAAAAACGACTCCAATTTTTTCTTTAAAGTCTTGTAAGAATAGAGTAATTTACACTTATAGAGGTGGCATTGGTCCGATCGTGGTTAATTCTGGATTTTCGAAAATTGCAAAAGTTTGAATTTTTTTCGGCGTCTTCCAACCACAAAATTGAAGAAAGATTTTTCCTTCAAATGAATTTTTTTTTTGAGCATAAATAGTTCTTTCAATAACGTCACGTAGATTTTTTTGGAAATTTTAGTAGTTTTCGTGCAATAGTGCGTGCAATATTTGCAATTTTAAAAAATTACAAAAACAAGATTTTCTCAAAAACCGCTCCAATTTTTTCTTTAAATTGTTGATAGGGTTAGTGCCAAAAGAACCCTCTAGCATGACATAAATGCCATATGCCTCTATTGCTCTATTCTTTTGTTTTTTCAAAAATTTCAAATTTTTTGACTTGTTTCTCACGTCGGTAATATTTACATTATAGACGATTTCTTTACATCATTATATTTATAAATGTGCTTTAAATAATGTGAAATAAAGGTTTTCGAAAACTCAACACTTTTCTGTAAAAATGATGAGCCCAAAATTCCGCATTTTCAGAAGTGCTCAAACGTTATTTTCTCAAAAATTGCTCAATTTTTTTCTTCAAATTTTTCCCAAAGATAGTGGTAATGGCACTGTTTAAAACGACGCAAAGTTCATTTTGGTATATTCTTTTGTTTTTTCAAAAATTACACTAATGTAATATTTTTGAAATATTTCTCACAGAGTTAATATGCACATTTCCATTGTATATATTATTATATTTGTGAGTGGAGGTGCTTGAAAGGTCTTCAAATGAAGTTTTTCAAAAACTCAATAGATTCCTGTGAAAAGGAGCTTAAATTTCTCATTTACAGTGATGCTTAAATGATATTTTCTTAAAAACGGCTACGAATTTTTCAATGAACACTTCTATTTAGGGCGAATTTTTACTCTTCTTTAATATTCTTGAAATAATGATTCAGTTGTACTACTAGGAAAGCAAAAAGTTGAGAAATTGCTCCCAAAAAAGTACTTTGGGCGACGATAGATGGCAGCTGGCCAGAGAATGGAGCAAGACCTTAAAGCCAGACGACACCAAGGAAATTAGAAAAAATTGGTACGAGAAAGTCTGTGCCATTCTGTAGCACCTCTAGTTTTGACCTGTCTCTTATGTCGTCAATATTTACATTAGCGAGAATTTGTTCACATTGTTGTATTTATCTATACATATGCTTTAAATAATGTCATAAAATTCCAAAAAAGAATACACCAAAATGAACTTTGTGTCATATTAAAGAATGCAATTGAAATTATCTGTTGGAAAAGATTAAAGAAAAAATATGGAGCCATATTTGAGAAAATGGCATTTGAGCATTTCTCAAAATGCGAAAATTTCAGCTCTATTTCAGAGAAAACGGTTGAGCTTTCAAGAAATTGTGTATGAAATTATTTAAACCATATGCACTCATCAATACAATAATGTGAACAACCACTGCTAATGTAAATACTAACGTTGCTGGAAACAAGTCAAAAAATTACACTTCTGTAATATTTGAAAAAACAAAAGATATGACATTTATGTCGTCTTATAAACTGCATTTAGCACTATCTCTACTGAATGTTAAAAGAAAAAGTTTGAAGCTGTTTATGAGAAAATCTTTTTTAAAATTGCACATATTGCACGCATTTTCACGCGAAAATTACTAAAATTTTCAAAAGTATGAACATTACCTTACGAGAAAGTGGTGCAAGGCACCGACTTTCTCGTAGTAAAGGTTTCTAATTTCCTTGGTGTAATGGGCTTTCAGCACCATCCTCTTTGCCGGGTGTCATCTGTGGCCGCCCAAAGTACATTTGTTTTAAATTTTCACAATTTTTCGGTTTCCTAATAGTAGAATCAAAATATTATTTTAAGAATATTAGAGGAGAGTAAAATCTCGTCATAAATAGCAACTTTCATTTAAAAATTTAGAACTGTTTTTTAAGAAAATTGCGTTTAAGTCTTACTGTAAATGCGAAATTTGAAGCACTTTTTCATAGGAATCTATTGAGCTTTCGAAAAACTTCATTTCATGTAATTTAAAGCACATTTACTCACAAATGCAATAATGTATACAAATCGATGGAAATGTTCATAATATCGACGTGAGAGATATTTCAAAGAAATTAAATTTGTGTATTTTTTTTAAACATACTTCATTTTCTGTGCACGTCTTCTAGAATTCAGTGGGAAACACAATTATTCAAATTAATGTTTCCATGTTGTTGCGGCAGGAAGTATTATTCCGAAGGACAACATGGATAAGAGCCAAAATTTATTTGCTTATTTATCCTTGAAAATAGATTTTATTACATGGGAGGGTTTTTTTTTGTTTTTTAAAATTTTTTTAAAATTTAAGTAGTATATGACTTAGTGTAGGGATCACAGAATTTTGAAAATGTGCACACAATTCACTTCTCCCCATAGCACGTTTGTCAAAATGGAAAAATTTGAGTTCATTTTCACAGAAAATTGATGAGTTTGTGAGAAATTTTAGGTGACATTATTTAAAGCACATGTACTCGTCAATATAAAAATGTGAACAAATCGCCACTAATGTAAATATTAACAATGTAAGAAAGAAGTCAAAAAATTAATTTTCTGTAATTTTTTAAAAAACAAAAGAATAGAGCAATATGGCGATCATGTCATCTTATAGGGAACATTTAGCACTATCCTTATCTAAAGTTTAAAGAAAAAATTTGGAGCCGTTTTTGAGAAAATATTGTTTTTGTTACTTTTTAAATTTGCACATATTGCCCGCAATATTTGATATAAAATTTTCAAAAAAAAGGTATATGACCGTATTGAAAGAACTAAGTATGGAGAAGAAATTTCATTTCAAGGAGCAATCTCTATCTTTGATTTTGTAGTTGTAGGAAGACGCCGAAAAAGATTCAAACTTTTGCAATTTTCGAAACTTCAGAGTTAACCGTGAAAATTTGGACCTAAGCCAGTTTTATAAGTGTTATATTTTACTCCATTCTTGCAAGAAATTTAAAGAAAAAATTGGAGCCATTTTTTGAGAAAATTTGGAAAATGTCCCTAGGGTTTCATATAAATCCCCCCAATTAATGAATGTTTTCAAATTCGCAGAGCTACGACTGACGCAAAAACGTCATGGGTTTCTTCAATTTGGAAACAATCGAACGCATGGTTTAGGCACTTGGTTTGTTCACATTCACCAGACGGACGGACGCTTTCACGTCAATTGACTTTTCGGCATCAAGGAACTACAAAACAGGGATTCTGGCTACATCCCCCGCTGGATGGCGAGATCCGGCACCGACCTACCGTCGGCTAGTGGGGTTTCCCCCTAACCAGGACTCTCCCACCAGCGGGGCACCGCCCCAGCCGGGACAAGCTCTAAACTCCCGACCGGTCTCCCGGAATATGTGAGAGTGTGGTGCATGTTAGTGTAAGTGTGTGTGTGTAAGAGGAGAGGATAGGACAAGGAAGTGGAAGGAAAGATCGCGCGCGGTCTGTGGCCCGTTTGGTAGGGCACTGCTCCGGCATTCGCCTGGTGTTGATCGGAGAAACCACGGAAAGCCGATCAGAGCAGAGCAGCCGGCCGCTAGAATTCTCCTCCCGACAGCGACTGAATACGACCTAGCTGAAAAGCTAGTGTCGAAAATCCTGCCGCCGTCAGGACTCGAACCTAGGACCTCCCGGTCAGAGGCGCTGCAGTGACATCAGTTGACATCACTGAGCTACCGCTACCGGTTTAAACTTTTACATTGAATCGTTTCGTGGCAGTTGACATGCGGGATTCGGCCAAGGCCACCTAGCGGACAGCTACCCTACCTGTCGCAGGTGGCTTTGGTTTATCAGTCCGCCTGCTAAAGTAGAAATGTTGCGGCAATAATTCCGAGATCACCATTTTCGATTTTTCTCAGATTTATGGAGGTACCAACTCATCCCCTGATTCACTAGACATTCTTTAGACAAAGTAAAGAATAGGCCGGTTTTTAAGGACAAACACACGGTAGCAACATATAACACAAAATAACTTATGATCTGATCTTAACGTCAGTCAAATGTTCCCTCTACCACTGCCACTACGCTAGCCAAACAGGATCAAAGTGAAATTACAATGCAATTTATTTTAAATAATATTCGACGTAAACATTACTGATAATAAAGAAATTAAAACTGACAAACATTATATAATATTAAATGCAATTTTAATGAGCTCAATCAAACAACACATTTATTATAACGATTCTCAATGATTAATGAAGTGTCAATACTTCTATTGTAAACTTCCCTACGATTGGTCGAGAACCTGCATCATTATGAAATCTGTGTTATGATGAGTATCATTATGCAACAGGTGGCAGTCATCAAATGACAGAATTATACGGCAGTAGAAAAAGTAAAAAGTCGATTGCCCTTTGGAAATCAAAGCCAAAACAATGTGCGCGGGTGGTGCTGAGACGATCACTTCGCATAAAATTATGTTGGTAATATTTGAATATAGGCTTTCGTTGAACTTAATTTTAATCAATTTACATGAATGCTTACGTTTTATTAGTGTTCTGAAGTTTGGAAATTACATTTCTGTCATTCCATTGAGCTGCAACCCCTCAGTTTGTTGGGACACCAGCCGCCTCATCCCTGAAGGGCAGGCAGCGCTTACGAAGATACGTTGTGGAAGCAAAATCTCGGACAAAATGTGTTCTCCTCGGACACCAATCACCACAATGCATTACTCTACCGAATAATATTATTTTTAATTTTGTTCATTACACCTCCAAAATAATTATGCCTTTTTTTACGCATTTAAGACTTCATGTGTTTTAGTATCTTTCGTTTGTCATCTGTCCGTACGTCTCCTATATACTCTCTGTATACTGTGTATTTTTTTTAGTACTCTACTCTCTGGTCCGGCGTGGATACAAAATTCGAATGAGAAGGTGACGCAAGGTGTAAGAAATATCGTACATTGTGACAGGAAGCACTCGAGAATATTGAAGAATATCAAATGGAATTCCCGGCAACGCGAAATTGCACCTTTTATTTCCCACATCAATTGCATCAAAAGTTTGCTGTTTAATTCTGCACTACCGTAGACTTATTGGTGGTGAACACAGAAACCCAGGGAAGAACCGAGTTTTTGACTTACCTTTAATTGGGTTTTACTCTTGGAAAACTAAAAAAAGTGTTTACTTAAACTGCTGAAATGTTGACCATTGGTCTCGCCCTAAGAACGTTTGGTCAGAAACAACGATTATATACACTTAATACTATTTTTGCAGGTTCTGTTTTCTTTCATAACATCTTTTGTTTGTCTTCGTGCTGCTAAATTCTTTGGGATGCCAAGTTATTCTTCACTAAATTGTCCAACTGGTTTGTTTATTTAATGTCTTTATTCCTAGGTAAGAAAAGATATTTCCTCTCGGAAGCTTTTCAGTGTACAACCGTTTGGGAGAAGCGTTTGCTAGCACCTGCTATTAAAAATGCAAATCTTGGTAGGGTTGTTTCAATTTAAAATATTCCTGTGCTGTTAATACATTTATATTTGAAATATTTTAATTGCACAGAGTGGGTAATAAATTCTTTTTTTCTTTCCCAGATGAATTGTTTCTGAAACTAGATGAGGAATTTAATCATTTTGGAAGAGCAAGTGTTGTTGATATTGATGTGGTATGTAAATAATGTTTGAAGTTAATGCTAAAAAACTTCATTTTGTAGAGGTTTTTGGTATTCTTAACTAATCAAAAGATCAACTAATTTGTGTTAACAATTACTTGGGGATTTTTTGGGGTAAAAATTTGTCCAGTTACACAAAATTATAATGAAAATATGCATTTGAGTCATTTATGTAATCATTATTTTTTTAAATCTTGATTAAATTTGTGTAGTTACATATTTTTCTTATTTATATTCTTTAGTTAAATATATATGGATGCCATCAAGATAAAAATATGACTAAAAGTATATTACTGGAATAGTTTCTGAGAATAAGGAACATACATTCTGTATATTTTACTTCCAAGAAAGTCAGTTATGAAGGAAAAATCACAAAAAATGTTTAAGAACTCGTTTATTAGCCATTCTTAGCGGGTGTAAAAAATCATTATCATCACCATCATATTAATTTCTATTAAAAAATCTTCAAAGAATTATCTTTAAAATTAGTATACATTTATTCATTGTTTTTCATTTGGAAGTATTAGATAGATATGTTTTCTTCAGAAATGACATTTTCTTCTCAATTTACAACTTTACAATTTTTTTCTACTGTAACTTTTTCCCTTGGTTTTTGGCAAGATCATAACAAGGCAAGAAGCACCACGTAGGCAAAAGGTTTTAAGGGCACGTATCAAAGACACAAAAAGAACTATAATCCTTTTACAAAGCATTGCTAAAGCGCATTAAAAAAATTGTGATAATTTTTTGGGTGGATTAGGAATATTATGTTTAATTTCTCTCTATGAATTCTGTGTGTCTAAGGATTTCAGGTATGTACACGGTGTCTAAGGTATTCAGAAGCAGATATGTGGAATTAATCTCAAAGGTAGTGTATCTTTTTGATACTTGAAACAGTCATCGCTTTTATCTAATGATTTGACAAGGTCTTCATGAAAAATTTGTGAAAAAATTAGTCATAATAGTGTATTACACGAGATGGTAGAGTATTGGCATGTACAAGACTCATAAGACCTTCAAAGAGATTGCAATTGGTTGGCACATTTCAAAAATATATGTTGAACAGACTGAAAATTAAATGTCTTCAAAACTTGATGCTCCTCACAAGGATTGCCCAAGAAATCAAGAATCGGCTAAATTTGACAGGAATTGGAGCAATCAACATCACTGACAAACCAAGAAAAGAAGATAGAAATGGTTTCTTGAAAAGAAGAATTCTTGTGAAAAAGACTTATCCTTTCGGATAAATGCTGTTTTGAGTTGTACCCAAGAAGGAAGATATTTTGGTGAAGAAACCAGGGTGTCCGTAGAAAACAAAAGAAGCCATTCCTCTTGTTTTCTTGGCAGGCAATAGATATGAAAGTGATCTAATGTTTAATTGTTTGAATTAACAGAGGCTTCCTTACCTTATCTTCCTGGAAGAACATCCAGTATGGTAGAATTTTAGTGTCAAAAGTCAGGGGCATCGACTTGCCCCCTAGTACGCAAGTGTTGAGGTTGCAATCGGAATCTGTGCCCATGCTGAACCCAGTCCCACTGCTTCATGGTTTGTTTTGTGGATGTATAGGCTTATTACCAATAAATAACTATTAGGAATACTAAAACAAAATGATTTAAACATTTATTTTTAAGAGAAGAAGAAGAAGTTATGAATATGTTTTTAAATGGATTTAAAATGATAGTAAATATTTCTTAAAAAAGCATTTGCATCCAAGTAGGCAAGACACATTTTTGTCAACGTGTTTCATTTTTCGTGCTTTTAAACCAAAAGCCATTAAACATGTTCATTAGAAAAAAATAGACACTTTCCAAAATATCTGATATCTAGAAATAAGACACCAGGCTTTTAATTTAAAAAAAGTGAGAAGATTCTTTCTATTAAGCAACCCCCTTTCTGATCATTTTTTTTATGGGACCAACTTAATACAGGTTTCATTGAATATTATAAACAAACTGAGGAAATTTAGTGTAAATTATTATCTACTCTTTTTTATAAAATATCTGACCTTGTGCAATGGTTAATTTCAATTAAAAGTAAATAGGTACATTTTTATGGTTTGAATGAAATTCAGAATTGCCCCAAATGTCACCCCCCAACCTATAAGTTTTCAGGTGCTCAATCAATATATGGTGGTCACTTGAAAAGAAGAATGCAAATGGGATGAGCACAATACCAGACACAATCAAGTAGAACTGGAAGGTCAAAGTGTGCTCATTAGATGTCAAAAGAATTAATACATCGGTTCATGTTTTTGTGTTTTGTGGTTTGTTAATAGTGAGAAATAAAAAATCGTTAGTGTTACAAAAATATTAATTTTTTAAATTTACATGAGTTAATTTCATTATTTCTTTTAATGTTTAAAGAATTTATCGAAATATATGGTACAATTGTTTCTTCTTTCTAGTGATTGTCTATTACAATCAAATTATTATGACTGTCTTTAATCAAAATTATTTTATTTAAATGAGAAATAAAAATTAATTTCCCATTGGTGTTTGTGAAGTTTTTACCATCATTATACTTCTGAGAGAACTGCAATAATTGTGAAAAAGTATTCAAACTGAATTTCACAAACACAACAAACAGATTTTTATCATATCTATCATATATCTGGAATTTATCGGTAATTTGAAAAGTACAAGTGATATTTGAGCACATAATAAATAAATAGTTATAAATTCTAACATCAATGTTTTGACAATTAATATTAGAATTATCACCATATTTCGAGCATCACCAATTCATCCTCAGTCGTAAAATTGCCATTGTAAGACATCTCTAATTGGTTGAAACTGATGAAATATTTTAATGTTATTGGTATATAATGAATTTCTGATGTTAATAAATTTAAGTAAAAAGAGCACCAAATGGAAAAACACTTCCTTTTAAGAGCCCTTGCACACGAGTGTTGCATTGACACGCATTAAGTAATGTGCTTCGTAGTATTTCCACCATGCTTCGTAGAATAACACTATCTTACGTGAAAAGTCACACAAGCACTTTGGCTGTTGCGCATTAGGTACAGTGTTAATCTATGATACACGTTACTTATCGCGCATCAACACAATGCTCATGTGACACAGACCTAAAGCAGCAGAATGGTGAATATTTTTGTCCTCCCTGTCATTCTTGTTTAAGAACGTGCTTTTTATAATAATTAGTATTGCTCATTGGCTTGTTTGCTTCATGTTTGCAGTTTGCTAATGCTGTAAGAAATGTATCATATGTCAGTGAATTAGAAGACTTAATTTATAAATTACAGCTGAGTGTCAATTCTTTAAAACCCCTTCCATCTACACATCACGCTGCTATAAGATATTTTTTGGATACTGAACAGTTTGAAGTTCTTATAAAAATTCTAAGTGACAGACTTGTTTATGGTGTATTTCCAGACAATTTTTGTTTGTGTTTAATCCTGGACACATTTATCAAGAAGAAGCGAATTGCAGGTAATTGCAATAAAGTTAGAATGTTTTATATGGTATTGTGTATTAAACTGTGAAACATTTGTTTGCTTTCTGGTAGGATTATATCCACAGCATTATAGAATGGACTGATAGTTTTGAATGATTCTATTTTCATGAACATTTCTGTAGATTTGTTTACATTTTCAGAGACAATATATTTTGTTTTTCAGTGAGTTTATTTGGGTGTCTTCAGTAGCTTTCACTGAAGTCCTCACTGCTGATTTGTGTGTGTGCAGGCGTGTGTGTGTGTGAAAGAAATTTTGATTTCCCCTGTTTCATTTTAAATTTCATATGAAATACTCTTTGATTACATCACTGAAAATGATTTAACCAGGAAAGCATTTTCTTATACATTTGGACTTAATCACACAGATGATATAATAATTTCATATAATAATGATTGTGCAGAATTGATGTTTGAACAAAGATGATAATCAAGTTTTAAGGCAAATAAGAGAAAAATAATGTTTATTTTTTACTGATACATTACTGGTTGTTATTGTATTCTATACACAGCTCGATATACACTTCAGAACTTACCTGAATTGAGAGGATTATGTTTACGAGGGAAATATGAAAACAATTGAATGAGGCTACATGTTCTCTTATGGGAGAGAAATATGAAAAGACAAGTTGAGTTAAGTTAACAACTAGCTAATTAGTAAATCTGAATCGCATAAATTAGGTAAACAATTAAATATTGTGTGTGTTATATATCATGTTAACTGATTCTAATGATCAAGCAATTCACTTCATTCTTGGTATACAAAAAGCCAGAGGACTTTTTGTTGTTGCTTGATAATCAAACCCTTATAAATTTGGTGTATAACTCACTATTGTACACTTACACAAAATTATTAGTCTGCCAAAACAGTAAATGATATTAAATGAAATTATCACTTGATCAAAGACATGAGAAGCAGACCACTCAACTTTCCTTTTCTATTTCTGTTAATGGCATTTCTGAAATGTACTAACAAGAATCACACTTTGTGTGTGTGCGTGTAAGAAATTTTTATATCACCTGTTTCATTATGGATTTCATAAGAAATACTCTTTGTTTACATTGCCAAGAAGTATTAGAAATCTCTTCATGTTGCTGATGGATTCAGACTTCATATGGGGAAATTTGGAGAGCTGGTTAGGATGAATTGCCTCACTACTTACTGTTGTATCCTCTACACATAAATGAATAAAAATAAGCATTTTTTTTTATTATTTAATTTAAAGTGTAATTGGATAAAACAGTGGATATTTATTTTAATCATTCCAATGCATTACTACTTTTGTACTGTATAATTTAGAGGACTGATTTTGCACTTAACAAGAATTACAGTCAGTGGGTAGATCAATGACCGCCATTTAGATCAAGTTTATTTTCGAGTTTCCTGTGATCCATTGAGAAACTGCTGCTTGCTTCACTTGTGGGCAATAAATGAAACTTTCTTTCTCCCGTGTCTCATGTACCAATTTTTAGTGTGCTTTTTGTTAAAAAAGTGGTTCTGCAGGAATCCACTCAAAACAAGGCTCAGTCTTGAGTAGTTTAATGATGTTATCTTCAAATGTTATCAAGTCCAATCGCACAAACTTGTGTAACTATAGTATTGTGAAAGTTCTGAAATAAGATTGTAGTGTCATTTCTCTATATTGGAATGAAGTGCTTTTGGTAATTATTTACAATTTGTTAATGTTTTGCAATAAAAAAAGAGGAAGCAAATTGAAGCCCAAAGGTCTAAAAATGTCCATAATTTGTAGTATGGAACTCTTGTTAAATACAAATTTGAAAAGATTAATTGTAAAGAAAGCTTCACTAATCATTGATTTTAATGGGAAAAAAACTTAGTAACTTAAATGCTCTCAGCCCATAATTCTCATATTATGTTTGGTGGAGTTCTTTGGTTCCAGAGGGCTTTATAAGAAGCCCCAAAGAAGAATATAAAAGCTAAACAATTGGTTTGCAAACTGCTACCACCAAAATATTAGCTGACAATCCATTTTCAGTTGAATCTCATAGATGCCCCCAATATCTCTACACTCAAAATAACAAAAAGAAGTTGAGAAAATATGGTATACCAAACTGAAAATAGGCATTTATGAACTAAACTAAGTAAAACATATCATTATCAAGAAATCAAATGGTGAAGGGTGGGTGTTCCTAATTTTTAGAAAAATCGGTATAAGTTAAATACGAGAGTTACTAGGTCAGGTCAGTGGAAGTTTCTTTTTCACTTCATGGAAATTCTTGCTCTTGGCTAAAATTAACTATTAGTCCACAAATTTCAATTGCATTCTTTTTTCTTATTGTTTTGTTTCAAATCCCTGAAAGTACATGTTTTCTTGTATGTAGATGCTGCAAGAGTGAGCTGTATACATATGCAGCAAGAAGATTGGAGCAATCCTCTAGTGACCTCCCTTGCATTATTTGCATGTCATATGTATGTTCAAAATCCTGTTCCGTGGGAAGTTGAGGTTGAAGAGAAAAATTCTGAAAGAGAGGTTAGTTTTGGCCAGAGATTATTTAACACATTCCCTCTCCCTATGAGAGCATTAAAATATCTCCCCACGTCCAAACCTTCCCGACTAAGAAAATTTTACTGTAATATTCTCAAAAATAAAAATATTTTTCCACACGTCGTGGTGCATTTCTAAATTCTATGACCATCCTAGCAAGTCCACGCCAAAATCTGTGCAGTTACAATGAAAATGTTTGCTGTAGAAATTATAAACGTCTATGACCCACATGTGGTTCACAGACAGCAAAAACAATTGTTGTTATGTCTTATGAACCACATATGGATCACTGAACAGTGAACATGTTAAAATTAAAAAAATGGAAATAATATATATTTATAACCTACATTGCAATGCATTGCCTTCAAAAATGTTGAAAATTGTCTAAGGTGGTTTACTGAAAGACATGTTCCATTCTTATACCATTAAATTGGGGAAGGAAAGGGAGGGGGGGATAATCATATAGTGTGTTTTAATATTCTGTATGTTAGTGTGCTTGCAAGCTTTTAACTTGCCTAGCTTCATTATCACCAAGATCATTTTCATTGTCAGTATCACCTACATTAACTGCTGGCCATTTTAACATTTCTTGATGCAGAGTGTTCAGAAGTCTGGCTGAAGTTATCTTAATAAATTAGCTTCTGTTCCTTAGGAGGGATATTTTGTGATGCGTACACTGTTTTTGGTTAAAGAGTAGGATTTGGATTTGCAATTTATAGGTATGAGTAAATGATGAATGTTATGTCAAAATTAATTCTGTTTCGTCTGAAACACAATTTTTTATAAATTATTGCCAAACATTTTTGAAATCCTTTGTATCCACAGTCTGTATTTCTCAGTAAACTTCCTTGATTCATTGTTTGTGTTGACCTGTGTGAATTGGTATTCGAAGGAAAGGCTACACAATTGTTTCAGGAAAATATGACTTACATTTTTTTGTATAGAGAACTGTATTACTTTTTAGAGTTTGCATTCATAAAATCCAAAAAAATAACTGAACATTTTTGCATCCTTTATAATTGACCAAAACATTCTAATGAAAGGTGGTTTTAGAACTTGTTGAAAGAGAGGCCATTTTTAAAAAATGAAAGGAAATAGTTTATTTAATTGAATTTATTAACAGTACTACATGTAATTTATATTTTATTATTTGTATCCTATTCCAATTTACAAAGAGCAAAAAGCATATATTTATAACCTATGTTGCAATAATGCCTTAAATAGTGGGTGTGGGTTTTTTTTTTGTTTTTTTTTTCTTTCCATATTTACATTAGTGTACTGTACTGTTTTTACTATTAGAAATACATTGAATAAAGTCTGTACCAAAATCTAAAAAATTAAATTTTAAGAATATGTTAATTGTTAATAGTTTTAAATTAATTCACAATTATATTGTATGAAATATTTGTATTTTGTTAAATTTTCAGTTATTGCAAAGAGTGCAATCATCCCCCCCCTCCCCGTTGGAGCATATTAGAGTACTTTTCATAATATATTTTGATTGTTTCTCCTGTTTTTTTCTTTCTGTCTTTCTTGCAGTAAAGTTTTAGAAATAGTGAATGTGTACATTATATAACACAATAAAATGATTAAAGGGTCTTTGATTGTGTAGAGCAAAGCACAAGTGGAGTATATCCGATACCCATACTTTGATAACAGTTCTGAAGTCCAAGACCCTCAGCTTTTGGTTGGTAAAACCCTGGCTGATATTGGAACCTCATTGACTGATGCTGTTGGGCAAACATATCAGTTGGTTGGGCTTGGCCTCTGTAGAAAGTGGGAGGACGCAGTATCATTCTTGGAAGAGCTGTTTAATGCTTCTGACAAGGCCAAACTATTTAGAGGAGGAGTAAGTACTTTCAATACCATTCATGACTAATTTCACAGTTGGCATTGCTAATGTAAAAGGGAGTTGCATTTATTAAAATATAATATTTTTAGGTGAAGGTATTTGAAGAAACTTTTGCAAACAAATTGAATGACAGAAATGATCCTGACTCAAAATTACGGGAAAGCTTAAGAAGACTAGTGAATGAATTAGATAATCAGAGACTCATTACAAATGACGACCTCCATGCTGCACTTATTTCTCAAGTGGAGCAGACAGTAGCAAGAGAAGAAAATAATATTATTATAGTCCAGGAGGCCCTATATAAGGAATGGGAAATGACAAGAGAAGAACTAATGAAGGAAGATATAGAAACCTCTAAGAAACCAGAAAATCTTTCTGTAATTCATCAAGGAGAAGGGCATTTAATTCAAGAGGAACTTGACCTTTTCTTTTTTGGTAATAGCAAAACAAATGAGTTGCTTCTAGAAAAGCAAGGAGTCAGCAAGCATAAAAAGAAATCTGAAGAAATGCCCAAATAACAAAGGAATAAGAAGAAAGTAAATATTTTCCACCAGATGTAAAGAGTGCATTGGACTGAACATAGTTATTTAAACATTATCAAATATTCATAAATGTGTTTACACTTTAAATTGATGCAATAACTAAAAGTAAAGACTATACTGCATCAAAATTTGTTTTGAGAAAAAAGTATTGTGTGTTTTCGATCATAGCATTCTATATTCTGTCCTAATTCAACTGCTAGCTAGATGTAATTTTAAGATATTGTAATTATTTTCAACCATATATCTTTGAGAACATTTAAAAAATGTTAAACGTTTTAAGTTCTGGAAAACATTTTATATCTATCATTGACTTGGTGTAAATAAATATTAAGTTATAGTTGCATTTTTAATATAAACTACTTTCACATGAGGAATTCTGAGCGTTTCCTCCTCGTGTAAGTAAGACAGTGAAATCTCAAAACTACCTCGATTAAGCGAGTATCTTAACTAACGGCCATTTTCTTCCGGGACCGATTGAATTTTTTTTCCATAAGACACGTAAATAATCACCCTTTTTTGCAGTCAGGTACGTTTCGTGGATTGGGTTTTATTAAGCGATCACCCTTTGCGATTGTAAAGTGTATTATATAACACGAAGCGGAAAAATTGTGTGTACTTTTGATTTAATAACTTCCTACGACGGAATGCATTGTCGTATTATTCGAATAATGGCATCTTCAAGAGGGGCTACATTCTGTTTCAGGTTCAGGTCAATATCTCTTAATGGCACAGCGCGTTCCTTTCTCCCATTTCGCCACGTCCCTATACTGCGGTTTTTACTTAGCTGGACTTCAAGGTCACTAAAGACCCGTCACGGGAAGGGGGGGTGACGTGTTTTTCCGAAATTTCACTTTACGCCGCTCCTATTCATTCGATGTGCATGTTTGTCACGGCCTTAGATTCAGGAAGCACGTCGTCATCGCGCTATAAGCCCACATTTTTTAATTTCTTCCCGGAACTATGAGAAAAAAATTCTAAATAATGTTTGGAAATCTTTTTGAAAAAACGGCATCGTAGCGTAAATTCTATTTTAAAAAGGAGTCCACTGCCGTTTACAGATTGAAAATCGGGCAATTTTTTCAGACGTTATCGGTCTAGTAAATTTTGCTTATTTTGGTGCTACCTCGTGGTGGCGACAAATTGAACTAGTGTCGGTACATTTACGCCTTAAGTCCAGCTAAGTAAAAACCGCAGTGTATGATTTGCTGCTAGCGCTTCTCTTGAGTGAGAAACAGTTCCGGACTCGCGCAGCACACCCCGTGGGCGAATCCGATCTGAAGGTGATTTGCTGACTCCTTCGTCAGTCGACCCTGCTGTACAGTTTCTATTATAATTGCACCTTCAAGTCTAATTTATAACGTCATATAGTAATGCCACCTCCGTCCGGAGGGGAGGAGTTCCGCCTGTGAACTGCCATTTCTTGTCGGCTAATTGAATTAGAACAATATGTGGCGCCTGCTGGGCGCACAAGCGTGTAAGTCATATCTATCTCAATGGACAGGACATAGGCAAAGACATGTAGTGTCACCTCTCACACCAATCCTGTGGACTGGCGGAGACCCAGGCGAAAGGGCAATTCGTACCGATAAGTCTCCGTTTCCCAATCTCAATGCGACGAATATTGCTGTTACTATTATTTTTCAAATGTTCAGTAATGAATAGGGATTGACTAGCGAAAAATAGTATATTCTTCTCGCGTCTTTTTTCACAATCTGATTCGTGTGATGACAGTCAGCTGGTCAGAGCTTATTTCCTAGATTTTTTTTAAATCGCGTAAAAATGGGTAAGAGAACTATTTAAAAATATTTTGGATAATTTAGAAATCAGTTTACAAGAACAGATTGCTGTTACACAGAAAAGACGTCCAAACGGAACTCTAACGCGGCACCAGCAACAGGGAAACTGCAGTTTTTCACGAAATGTTTGGTATAGCGTTCTGGTTAACTGAGTACGAACAAGAATTCTGGGTTTTCACTGCCTTCTATTTTCAAATTGAGGGATTTTTGGTTATGTATTGGTTTAAATGATATTAAAAAATTAGGCTGCGGAAGTCACAGGCACGAAACGTCACATCTCGATTGGTTGTTTTTTTGTGAGGCTAGTAGTGCTATATGTATTCGTGATGAGAATGAGAAAGTGGAAAGGAGAGAAAATTATAAAATTAAAATTCCCTCCCAGAAAACAATTTATTAAACGAAAAGTATTTGATACAAATGTTTTTGTAGCTATATATATATATATATATATATATATATATATATATATATATATATATATATATATAATCTTTGACCCCGGTGAATAAGATGATAAGTCATGAAAACCTAATTTTATAGGAGAGCAAAAAACAACTTTTAACTGATGCTGTAAATCAGGGATTAATGAAATTCAAACAAAACCTACACACAACTACAGTGTTTTTACAGCTCTTTCTTTGAGTGTATTTTCGTATGTAGAATTAAGTGGTCTTACCTTTTAATGAGAGTTATTTGGTTATTCTCGCAAAAATTCGTAAATACAATTTAGTTATTCCGTTATTAACATAGAAAAGAACATGAAGTGTGACACGTTTCATTTAACTTCAATTTCTTTTCAACATTCTGTTAATAAAAATTAACAATTAAAGCATAACTTATTACATAAACAAGAAAAAACGAACATTAGAAACTTTTAATTACTGATTGACAAGAATTACATTTTTTTATTGATACATCATGAACAACGCACGAATGAACGTCATAGAAATTCTTTTACATAGGAGTACACTCACTTGGAACACTGGTATTGTTTATCAAGATTAATTTTCTCTAAACCTGGATCCATACAGTAAATGTTTACTGTAGACAGCTTTTTGTAAAAGTCATGAATATCTGGTCCTATTAATGGAAAAAAGTTGAATCAAATTCTTTCTTTAATTCAAAATTCCTCTTTTCAGTCCAATGAGCGCTCTCTTCGACATCTGATGCTCTCCCAGAAGAGCACTATGCCATGCTTTTGACTCTATTATTGCATTTACTTTTTGACTGCTAGGCTTTCTGCATTTCATCTTTGTTCCTATGTTTCAACATAAGGCCTTTGGTGCGGCAACCAGTCTTCTTCCATGGGTGAGAGTCTACGCGCGCCAGGGGGAATTCCAATTTTCAATCCTCTTCTGACACTTAGCTACAACTTAATTTTATGAATTTACCATTTTATTGAAAGACCATAAGGTCAGTCAATTATGGACGATTTTCAATGTATTGTTTAAGATGTTTGGAGAATCTATTTTTATTTCATGTGTTGATTCAAAATGTACATTTAATGAGTCCTTTCTGTAAAGTTAGTCGTTCTGGAAGAAAGACTCTTTCTTACTCTAACGGCGAGTGCATCTTGTGAATACGAGTGTCTGTGGAAAATTTCTCATTATTGCGATATGTGCAGAGTAGTGAAATTTTGGAAATAAAATAATTTAATTTGTGAAAAACTTATCTAAACAATAGTTATTGTTGCAAATTGCTGGAATGCAATCACCGTATTTTTTAAACCAAATTATTTTCTGTTTTGTATGAATTCTATTACCGTCAGTTCTCTCAATGCGTTACTAATACAGAAACTCGAATGCCCATTGGACAAAAAAAGCCAGAACTACGTGGTGAATATGCCAGCACCGCGAGGTGAATACTACTGATATGGTCACTACGCATAAAATTATGTAAGTAATGTTTCAATATAGACTTACATTCAACGTAATTTTAATTAATTTATATAAATTGATTACGTTTATTATAGTGTTCTGAAGTTTGGAAATTACATTTCCGTCTTTCCATGGAGCTGCAACCTCCAGTTTGTTGAAGCACCAGCCGCCACTGGTTCACGGAAACTTCAGCAACCAAAGTATTTTCGCGTCAACACGACAGTCATGCGAGTCCATATTCGTAGATAAAGTTAATTTTGTTTAAATAAGATTGGCGGCTGCCTATGACCCCGCGTTTCAATGGGCCACACACATTGACTCTTTGATGGCGGATTTTCTTAGGACGTCCTCTCCAAGTGTCTGATCTGCAGTGTCGTACCGGTTTTCTTCGTTTTCCGGTGATATCTGTATATATTTTCCGGTGTCATCATCTGCATTTTCATTCTCGTCTAATCAGTTCGCAGAATTGAATCTCTGGGGAATCTTTCTCTTCGTCGTAATATACACTCACCTCCTAACTTACTATATTTCTTTTCTCACTGTTAGCCCCTTTGAGTCAAAAGGTTAAACCATCCACCCATACAAACTCAATCCGCTTGTATTCAAGCAAGATTGGGTCATGTTAAGCTTATTCTGGGTTAATCATGAGCTCTTCAACAAAAATATTTACGTGAATAAGCTGACAAGTATATTAACCTTTCTTTCCTGTGATTATTACAACTAATCTTCTAGCATGAAAAATGAGACAACTAGACATTTCATTTTGATCAATGATCTCATATCATTGATACAGCGTGAATAACCAGACAACTCGACTTACCTTGTTAGGGTTTCTGATTTTCAGAAATTTACGAGATGTTCGTAAATACATATGTCTATTACTCTTCAACCTTATTGATCTTAATTGGTTATTCACAAATGCAGAGAATCTTTCAGAGAATTCAGGAGAATATCTCATTTTCAACAATGTCGACTTTTTTTATTCACCGGGGTCGAAAATTAATTATATATATATATATATATATATATATATATATATATATATATATATATATATATATTGTGACGTTTGGGACATCGCCACAACGCCCACGCAGCGTCGGCGGAGACGTGGAGAGCGAAGGTATGACCGAACGTCGGTCACTGATCGAAAAAGGCGCTACCTGTTAGTTGCGGCCTGAAGCGCGGCGGCGGTGCACTTTCGGAATATGGGCAGCGCGGTAGGGTTGTACCGTGACGTCACTGCAACATTTAAACGGCGGAGCAGCGAGGAAAAGACCCCTTCTTGGGTGAGACGCCGAGGTGAGAAGTCGAGTAAGGTAGCGGAATAGTTGAGGTAGAGAAGCGGTAGTTTTGGAGGTGCTAGGAAGTGGAAAATGATAGAGTAGCGAGGCTACGTGGTGTAAGGAGAACATTATAGGAGATTGCAGTAAGAACTGTGAAATTTAGATCGGATCAGAATAATGGCTGTGGTTGCGGAACTGTGAGAGTTTTTGTAAAGCATTAGTGATGCGACACGCTAACTAGCACACGCGGAGAGACTGAGCAATACGCGTACTCGTGTCGCAAGAAGGTGGGCGAAGAAGACTGGACCGTGGATCTGGTGGTGGGCGTTAAGAAGATTGGTACGTGGATCTGGTGGTGGGCGTTAAGAAGACTGGTCCCTGGATCTGGTGGCAGGCGCAAAGGAGACCGAGTGGCCTTCGGAGCGGCATTGAAGCGGGCTACGTTGCAGGAACGCGAGTGGCGGCACAGCTGAATTTCCAAATTTGCATAAAACTGAGGTGGGAGACAGGAACTAGAAAGGTAGTGTTGGCACCAGAAACCAGAAATACTAAAATTTGCATGTTCGCCTTCAAATTGAGTAACGGTGAAGTATTTCATAACCTCGTACGCCAGTAGTACATTTCATTCCGAAGCTGTATTAAAGATAATTAGTTTGTGTTCCTCATTTTGTATGTAATTCACGAGGAAATCTCGTACGCGAATAGCAGTAAGACTTGTAATAATGTGTGTTGGCAAATTAATTCAGGAAGTGTGAAAAAAAGTAATTAAATTTCATTCACTAGTGTTGGCCAAGCAAGAACTCCGTGCACGGATGTTTTAAGGAAAATATCGCTAGCTAGGCGAAGAGTGAAACCATAAGCAAATATTTCTTTTGTAAATTTCTCTAAGAGGTCTGACCATCAGTGGTTTGCATGCGTTCAAACGCGCAGCCAGCAATTGGGTATTTTTTTCTCTTATTTTGGTGACAGGGTAAAAGGGTTGATTTGTACAATATTTAAGAATATATTACTGTTTTACCTAATTCTGTGTCTGGGTGTGTCTTTCTCATACCTTAAAGATCCTGCCCCCTGAGATATTCAAAGCTCGCAAGAGCATTCTTTCGGACGACCGCTACACTAGTGGTGGCGTTAGAAAATATATATTGGGAAGCATTTTCTTGTAATCGGTTGATTCAAATGTAGCACCCTTCAGTACGATGTATTTTAGTACATAAAACGGTATTTATCTGTAAATATCTGTTAAATTTTGGGATGTTATGGCAAGAAAATATATCTTCTGTAGCAACTTACACCCTTCATTTTGTTGCTGTAAATTTGTTTTGTAATGTTCTTGGGAACTAAATCCTACGTATTTCCATGTGTGATTGCATGCTTTTCAGTCCCAATCTGAAGTTTTCCTGCATTTGTCGTTTTCAAATCCCAATTTTGCGTAGACATTTTCTGGTCCAATTACTTTAGACGAATTTGTATCCAATTTTGTTCCAATCGCATTTTTTTTATTATTAAATTAATCATCGATCCATTCACGAAAATATATTTAGAGACTTTTAGTGTTGAAACGTTGCAAATGAATTTGCTTCGCAATCGTCTTGTTCGTCGTCTTTCGGATCTTCCTCATCTACATCAATCCACTCTTTCATATGTTCATCACATATTTCATCTTCCACATATTCTGAATTTGTGTTTTGCTTATCAACGCTGTCGAGGAATACATCATTGTCCTCTCAGGCGTCATCGTAGTCAACTTCATTACCGTCATCGACCTTCTCCATCTTCTTCCACCCCCACCTCCTTCCTTCTTCCATCTCAATATCAATCCACAAGTCATCTGGAATATTTGCCAATACGTGTGAGCATCGGATGACTTCAAATAAATATTATAATGTTTAATATTGGAGTCTAAACCCGCTTTAAACAGTCCTTTTCCTGTATGGTGGAGAGAAAACGCGCGATTGCTTCTAGACGGTACAGTTTCGATTTTATAAATGGCAGAATGAGATGCAGCATTTTAAACTGCCTTTTCATGTTCTGCACGTAATTGAGATAAATATATTAGTGAGTTTTTGCTAAACCCTCGGAAGTAATATTTCGAGAGTGCCTTTGAGTTTTTGTCATGGCGAAGTGTTACAGCAGTCCACAGCATTTTATGCATGGGCAGCATATCGAGATTGCAGTCGATTGCTACACCCTATGCGAAAGTCGATTTGTGCGTACGCAGAAGATCGATAGTGCTGACGTTAGTTGAAACACCTCGCCGTGCAAAAATTCCGTTTCCTCCGGTCGCCACAAAAAGCACTGAAACACAGTTGAGAATCGTACCTGTTAGCTTCTACAAAAGAAGTTACGACTGATCACGGAACGATACGTCATTAGAATACAGTACATGTGAAAACCCGTTTTCCTCCACACTACACAAATCACTTTGCAGGAGATTCTAACACGCTCGAACGCTCTCAAATCTACACAAAATAAACCAATCGCATTACACGCACGGAGAAGTTTCGGTGTGTCGCGGGCAGTGCGATAATATAAAAGTGTACAGAAAAATGACGCATGCTTTATTTTCTGCAGAGTTAAAAAGTCTGGTCTGGCACCTGTGAACTGACAAAAAAGGACAGTGTAGAGCGGGCTTTTGATAGAAAGTTTTGGTCTACTTGTAAACGCACAGAAAACATGAGAAGTGAAAAGTTGTCTCATAAGGAAAAACATTTTTTGAAAATATGTGTTTATATAAATCAAAATCAAATCTATAGTATATTGAAAACTGTGAATAAGCTGACGAGTCAAAAGTTTGCTGAAAATGAGAAATGCATACTACAGGATTTATCTTATTATTCTCTCAGATAAGTAAAATTCTTTTTGTTATTAGTTTCTGTTATACCAATTAAATAAAACCAAAGTATCAACAGCCACTTTACGGCCGACGTCCGTAAAAGATATTACGGCTTGTTAAGAACAATCGAAACAAATTCATTGTAGCTAAAGATGGCAGATGAGTACCCCGATTTCAAAATTAATTTGTATTACTATTTTTCAGAATGTGGTATTCCGAAAGATGTTGAACGAGATAGACCGATATCACAAATAATTGACTTCCTTTTTGCTCTATATCAGCTAACGATGTTCTCTGAGTAATAGTAGAAAATACATTGTGGCGGCCCGTCCATCCATAACGCACGGTGGTTTAATGCGAAGGCACGACGACGTGCCCCCCCCCAAAATATAATACATAGGTGGATCAAATATGAACGAATCTTTTTGAAAAACATTGTAATGAATATTAGAAAATGCAGACTCTACTTCAGTTTTTATAATATGGTGCGTGAGGGCCTGTCCATGATGGAATATGGCACAGCTTTTTGAGTCTTTCTCGGTCGTGCCGATGAATGTCGCATGGTCGCGAACGCACCAAGCTGTGCTGCAGGTCAAGCGACATCTAGTGGTACGACCGAGAAAGACGAAAAGCCGTGCCATATTCCATCACGAAGACGCCCTCAGGCGCCATGTTATAAAAACCGAAGTATAATTTTCTACATAGCTTCCTATTTACTCATTTTTGCCACCTTATTCGTAGTTAAATACTTCCGTTCTCAAAATACTTTTGTTGAAATGTGTATAACCATTTGCGCACGAAGACTTCCACCTCTTCATTAGTGGTGTGACGTCGTGGGAATACACAATAATCACAGACACGAGCTTCAATGATAAATATGTACAGGTTTATTCACAATATGTACAGTAATAATTTAAGTTACTCAGCTCTGGTAGATCTTTACTCCCCTGATCGCAGGAGCGATCCTTAAAAATGAATAACTGACTCGTGGCCCGCGCCACTCCTCAGCGAGCCTCCCGCACACAGCAGACAGCTCCGGCGACCTCAGTCACCCGTGGATATAGTCCACAACGGCGTCCCAACACATGGGTTGCCGCACGAGCCTAGCTCTGCTCCGCACCGCCCTGGGCGCAAGTTTTGTGCGTTCGCACGAGGGTTCCCACTCAGCTCAACAAACCCCACCCCCGCGCTCTGCGTTCGCTCTTATATAGCTACCACCCACGTGACCTGAAACGTCACTGGGTTTTGCACACGGCCCGCGCTAGCCGCTTTGCCAGGCATTTTTGGACATCCATTTCCATGGATTCCAAGAATTTGTCACGCGGCACGCGGCAAAAATGCGCTGTCCCGCACTTTGGGCATCCTTTCCCTAGCTCTTAGGATTTCTCAGAATACCTCGGCGTGTCACATCCCGCCTGGCCCCTGGCGTCTAATCCCTTGCCGTCGCACCTTTGTGGTGCCCCGGCGGTTGCTAGCTGTAGCCCTACAATACGTTACAGTGGAAAATTTCTCGCCGCAAGGCTTCCTCAAGGCCCTCCACAATAGCCCGGGAACGGGAACGGGAACGCGAAGGGAAGGACGGGAACGGGAACGCGAGGTACATGCGCTTCACAATTAACGTCAACGGGAAGACGAACAGCGCTATAAACTTGCTGCGGCAAAAAAAAAGAACTTCAAGAAACAGTTGCCAAAACCAAAGAACGTCTATAGCTACGCTACTCTGCTCACTCTTTGATTTGCCATTAGCTTGTGTTCGCCTGTATTGTGTTGGTCCTGGTTTTGGTTGCGTGCTGCCCGTTCCGTTTGTTTCTGTTTTCGTGGTGTTTTCCCATATTATTTTTCATTCCTTTTCATTCTTTCGCCTTTCCCTCGTTTTTCTCGCCTATTTATCACATCTTTTTTCCGTTTATTTTCATAACCCGAAATTCTTTTTCATTCCTCTGCTGTGTGTTCTCTCTCTGTTTTCCACTTTTTTTTTATTCATTATTGTTAATTTTGTATTCACTTTTTGTTTTCTGTAGTACAGTTTCTATTTTCTTTTGTGTTTTGTTATTGTTATTTCATTTGTTATATTCTTTGTTATTCCTTATACTTTTATCTTGTTTTTGTTTTATTATCATAGTTTATATCCCGTTATCCTTTTTATTTATCTATTTATTAACCATGACCATGGAAACTGAATTCGAAAGCTGTTTGATACAACTTGTGGCAGACAACCTTTGTATTGTCGACAAAAGAGACCCCAAACACAAAGACAAGGTTAGGTTAGGTTAGGTTAGGTCAGCTGGAAAGCTTCGCCGCCATTTGCTGCACTGTCATTGGTCGAGAGGCTTCGCGTTCCCGGGCTGAGATAAATGTTGACCATCCTTCCCGTTCCCGTTCCCGTCAAGCTTCGCGTTCCCGTCGTGTTGTGTAGGCCTGCCTGAGATGTCCATGTCTTAACTTTCTTTACGTTCCCGTTCGCGTTCGCGTTCCCGTTCCCGGGCTATTGTGAAGCGGCCTTCAGGCAAAGATGATAGTCCGAAGGCGCAGTCTGGCCTATAGGGTGGATGCTCCAACACTGTCTAGTGTAATTCCTTCAATATATGTTGGTTAACACCTGCAGTATGGGGCCTTGCATTCTCATGGAGTAGAACACCGCGTATTGATTTACTGATTCTTTTCGATCGGTAGGCATCTTTAACCTGCCTTAAGAGCTAACAATAGTAAGCTGCGTTAACTGTTCGATGCTCTTACAGGAAATCAACGTATCTATAGCATCCCAGAAGACAGTCATTAGGATTTATGTGAAGGAGAAACGAGTCTTTGTTTTGACTGAGACTTAATCATCTTTTGATCGCCATTCCATACTTGACCTCTTCGTTTCAGGAGTGTACTGATGCGCCCAAGTTTCATCACATGTGAGAATACGTCTTAGAAATGAGACTCCTACTGCATTATAACGACCCAAAAGTCTTTGAGAAGCTTCCATCCTTGCAGTCTTCTGATTTGCATTCAAAAGTTTCGGTACCCATCTCGCACAGATTTCCGATATTTTAAGTGATTTCTGATTGTACACTTTCATAAGATTATGAAAATTTTCCACACACTTCACGAACTTCGTCTGTCATCACGAATAATGTCTTCCATTCTCCGAATGTTTGTTCATGGACACCGAGCATGGGCGAAGTTGGAACACTTTAACGGCCGCCCCTGAACAACTTGCTCGCTCGTGGCACATAGCGACGTCGCTAGCCTTTCACCACTGAGGTCCGGGTTCGATTCCCGTGAAATTTGTTCCAACAAAACGAGTTTGGCTGCTTCACAAGGACTGTTCCAACCCCTGTGAAGTGTCCTAAACCCTACCCCTATCCTTATTCCTTCCCAATTCTGGCCGCTGGGTAGTGACTCAGGAGCGCGTAGCAGGAGGCGCGTAGGCGGAGATGCTACCTGGCGGTCCTCTTGACAACTGACTGTGACGTGACGTGACATGACTTAAAGATAATGGAGGATTACTCGCGCGCATGTTAATAGAGGAAGCACGACAATATTTGGAGTATTACCAACCTTATTAATGAACACTCGTGTAATCAATCAGCTCTTAATGTTTATACCTACCACTGTACTTGAAAACTGTAAATCAGTTCAAAATGTTTCTAAAATGAGAAATGCATTCTACAGAATTCATCTAATCATTCTCTAATTTCTGCTGAAAGTTCCTATATTGTATTTGAGAAACTGCGAGTGTGCATTTGTGCGTGTCCGTCACTCACGGTTAGACCACTTCTGTGCACCCATCGAGACATATGCGTTGTCATTCGACACGTCTCGGTCTCCTGGTGGGGAACTAATTATGTTTTTTCGGATCCGGCCATAAGATTCTAAGAAATTTCCACAAACGTGTTTTAGCGCTGCTATCTTAGAGATTAGATGGGAAATTAATCCAACGCCACTTAAATAGATCCATATAGATGGCTTTGATAACACCCCAGAAATTTTCGGTCCACGACGCCCTAATTTTCTTCTACGAGGATGGCAACACTGTTCTGGAACTTTTGAAAGATATTGACTATTGAGCGACTGTTGCGGCAGAACTGTCAATTATTTGTCAGTTGCTGTTTTTAACATAAGAAGTGAATTTTTTCGTAATATATGTTTAACGTTCGTAATTTGTGTTTAATAATAAATTTGCAAACACCTACGTACAGTATTACATTGGAACTTATTAAATTTGAAGAACACTAAGTGAATACGGAGAAAAATACAACTGTGAGTAATGTTAGAGAACGGAATTACATGTGTTTCCGACTTTGCACATTAACGTTCTTCAGGGTGCAAATACGGGGGTAAAATCAAATGTAATTGTTTTTCCACAGAATTTTCGGAATTAATTGAGAATGATCTTATATTAGGATTAGAGAATAACGGTGAAGAACAGCTTACAAGTGATATTTTATGTACGTTTTTATGCATATTAGCGACAAAGGGTCCAAAATGTAGTTACACTAAATTTTAACTATTTATTTCATCCATACATGAAAGTACTTTTTACTGCGATTACAATTTCAAATTGCAATATTACCCGTTCATATCCCGTATGGTGGTAAGGTATTTGGGTGATGGGAATTTTGAAACGGGAGTGTATAACATTATTACCTACAATTCACTGATGTGTCCAATGCCAGAGACAGTAAATACGTATTTAAAGCTATGCATGACATTTAGAAGTTTTCATATCATGGGAAAAGTTTTAAAGCAGTTTACAGCGTCAGCGAAGTCACATTCAACTAGTGTATAGAATTAATCGTCGACTTACATTAAATCGAGAGTTTAATTTCGAATTGTTTTGAATTGTCTACTCTGAATTCTAACAGTCACGTTTATTACTTCATATTTGCATAAAACTGAATTATTTAATTTCTTTTAATCTTATTTTTTTACTTTCTCGTCCTTATTATAAAAGTAGTAATGGGGTGCCTGAAAACGGCGAATTTTCGACAGAAAATCTCTCATTGTGGAGCCCCGATAAAAAAGTGAATAAATCATATTTCTATATGTACTAAATTACTTCCTCTAACACGAAGCGTATAGCCCGAATCCATGTTTTGTGGGCCCTTCATACCGAAAAATCGATTGACGGTAAAACGTCTGTCCGTCTGAGGTCTAGGCTCGCACCTAAACCGTTCTCTAAAATTCGAAAATGAATTTTCTCCAAAGTTGATATTCTCCGATCGATCTGAACAAGCTCAAGGCTTTGGAAATTTTATATGTATATTTTGAATTTTGAGGGTACTTTACAAGAAGTTTCAAAAACCTTTTCTAAATTTCCTCAAAAATGGCTCCAAATTTTTTTATTCAACTTTGTCCTCCGATAGCGTAGAGGACGCTTATGACAAGCTGAACTATCAACCCATCTATTATTTTAAGCTGAGCTACCAACCTATCTTCTCAAAGCACTCATCTTAAAACTAATGAAGTAGAACCTTCAATCTCGGCACGCGGGCGGGAGATTTCAATTCCTCACGAGGACTTCATATGTGGGAGTATGATACAACGGCGCAGCCCCAGCTCTTCCTGCGAGGGTAGACTTCGCGCGAGGAAACTGTACACCGCCGAAGTCACAGAGGAGAGAGACGGCTACGATGAATGCCGTCTCAGAAACATCCGACTTCTTAACTAAAACCGGAATGTATCTCTCCGCTGAAGCACGTGGTGGGGCCACTGAACTGTCATCTTAACCACCTCTCTACGCTGGCCCGGCGGCGTTTCGGTCTTCAATAAATAATTTTGTGATATTTAGCGCTTGTATGATGGATGATGAACCTAGTTGGATGGAACAGTAATAAACGTAACAGTACATATGGAGGAGGTAAGTCTTCAACCAGTGGAGCGACTTTTAAAAACAAAACTATCATAAATATGACGATGGTTATTTAGAGTTCGGTTTTACGCCGACAGAAATTAATGATGAAGAGAGACCACAATGTTTATGGATGATTTGGTAGCGGAGTGTAAGCTTCCCAGTTAATTGAAGCGCCAATTAGAAACTGATCATCACAGGATAGTTGACGTAACTCGTGATTTTTTTCACTAGGTAGTTAAAAGAATTAAAATGACAAAAAAATACACTCGCTCAAGTTTATACTCCGATTAAAAACAGGAAGTCCTTTCAGAATCCAGAGCTAGCAGGAGATGGGAACACTCATCGAATCGAGAGCTTTGTTACGACTTAAATGTTTGGTATTTAAGCGTTCGATTGGTTCGGAGGATAGTGTTCACCTCTCTTTTCACCTCGTGATCTTGAAAGGACTTTGTGTTTTAACCGAAGTATAGGCGCGTTCAGGCAACTTCAGTGCGATTAAAAAATGATTCGTCGCCATGGTGAAAAGATCTTTCCGTATTAGCGCTGCTAAAACGAAGCGTTCATTTAACGTTAAGTGGTAAATGTAAATGTTAAAAAGTGGCAATACTCATTTTGAACTTTAAAGACTGGTAGACACATTTTCTTTAAAAAAGTCTCGTATTATTGTTGATAGTAAATAATTTTTAACATTTAAGTACTTCTTATAAGCAGCTAACATTCACAGCAGGAAAAAATGATATGTTACTGTTCAAACATTTATAGATGGTCTACACACTGTTTCTAAAGTGTACAGAGGTAGTGAAGATGACCTGCCTACTGAAATAGTGTGTAATTGAAAAGTTACCATTAAAAAAGGAAAATTCACGATATTTGAAAAAATACTCATGTTTCTGATGAGTGTAAAGAGTTTTATAACAATTGCTTTTCAATTGCCTACAGCTATAGCTGTCTACCGCTATTCAGACCGAAGATTGTGACAGAAACGACGAAAAAACATACAAAAACTACATTTACATGATTTATGTAATATATTCTACGAGTTTTACGGTAATGAAGTTTCGTAATTTACACTAAACAATGTTTTTATGCATTATCCTTAATATTTTGCTCAGTTTCGACAAAGAAGGGAAAGATTCCCCCAACTTTAACAACATATCAGAGCTAAACAAACTTTTTAATAAGAAACCTTTTGTGGGATATTGTTGTTACGGCTATGATGAGTAATTTTATAACTAAGTTTTTTCATCCAGCTTTTATTTTGGCTTCTATGAAGTGTTCGGTCCCACCGATTCTCGGTCTCACTGATTCTATTCGATCGAAGTAAATTTTCTTACAGCTACATTATACAAAATATAATTTTTTCCTAAACATGAAAACAAATGTTTTATTTGGTAATTAAACCAGTAGAAGAAAATTTGTGAGGAGGGATTCCTTCCTTTTCTCCCTTGAGAAACCACCTCTGATCAGAATGTTATTAGTAGGTCAGTCCTTCCTATTCTTGGAGTTAATGGTACACTTGTTTCGAGATACCATATTTTTCGTTCAAAAATGTTGGGAATAAACAAGTTTTGAACATGGTTTGCAAATTAAATGCGAGGCTTGTGCTATGATGCGGCGGAACCAACTAGGTTTAGCGTTCAGATTTTTTCTTCTACATGCAATACTAAAATAGAAATAAAGGTAAAATGGGAATACAAGAAAACACAATTAATTCAACAGATTTATTCACAACACACAACATTCACTACATAAAGGTATGTACATTAAAGGAACAAGTTTACATCCTCGGGCTTGTGCTCTTACATTTAATGAAGTATGTAATAATATTACTAAGGAAATAGCATTTGATCTGGATAGTAGAGTTGAATCTTCTGAGAAAATTCTTTGCGTTGATAGTGATTCTGTTAAAAGAAATCAGAATTTGAATTTTGTATTGCGGTAAGAGTTTCATGAACAAATAGTATCCACTTATTAGGCAAATAATTTTATTTCTGACTTATATGAAGTGGAATTAAATGAAATGTCTTATATTTGAAATCATCGTTTGAAAAATATTGAGCATTGAAAGAATGTTTATTTCTTGATAAGCAAATTACGATAGAAAAGATAATCTGAGAAGGCTAATTTGATGCAATTTTTTAGAATTCTTTATTTTATATTATTTACAAACTTACAAAAAACTCTCAGATGGAAGTAAATTAATATCTACATCAGAGATTAGTTAAAGGACTCATGAGATCAGTGATTGGTGTTTCTACCATTAAGAATTGAACTAACTCGCAATTAACCTTTATTGAAATGCTTGATATATATTGTAAGTTGAATCACTACACCGATACTTGGAGGGGACTTTTTACAATTCTATTTTGCCTTTTGTAGACTTAGAGGGAATTTATTAAGATGAAACAACATTATCTAGGAGGAGATTAGAGTCGAACATCGTATCCCTTTTTGGATAAAAATCACGGAAGGCGGATATTGATAATTAAAGAAATCAAGGCAAAATCTTATTTCTTTCGAAAGTCTGGAGGCTGTTTTGAATCCATTTCTATCACTTGGGTTTCATTCACAATTATTGATTGATTATGAATATTTGATTAATATTTGATTATGAAGTGGGTCTGTCATCATCACTTGTCAGTAGAAATGAAAAAAGAACTTTCTTGCCTCCCACTTCATCATCCTCAATTTTGAAATTTTGTCATCTAAAAGGAAACATTTATTTTACAGGTGTTTATTGAATACTTTGGCGCTTGAGTTTCTCAGCTCCCCAGAACTGAGCTATACTTGCTATATCGCGGCGTTCCTCTACGCGCAGAGATGTTGAAAAGGCTTTCCGACTACTAAACACGTCTGCCTCTGTCAAAAAGTTTGCTGAATCTTTGTTAAAATCTTGTCGATATTAGAAATTCCTCCCATTATAATTATATTCCTGGAACTTGCTTATTGTGGGTGGATTGTTTTCTGAATTGTAACCTTCAACAAAGCTCACAAATTACCGTCTGAGGGTGACACAATGGGAGATATCACAGCCCAGAGAGCAGATGTAATTAATTTGCCTTGATATAGAAAGTTCTTACCCTGAAATATTTGATAAATCGTTCATACAAAAATTTTCTTTGTATCTAAGTGTGACCACTGCAAAACAAATTCGTCTTCGGAACATGGGAATCAGGTGTATGCTGTATTTATCTGTCAAAAATATCCCTTTTAGTTTCTTTTTAATTACGACCGGGGGAGATGAGTTTGATAATCAGTATGAGATGAAAATTGGTTCTTTCTGCGGCGAAGAGAAGCAGAATTGTTCCACGGGACAACTCACATGGGAACGAATCGTGACGCCGACTGCTTCAACACCTCAGAATCTTTCAGCAGTAGCGGCTCGTGTCAATTGTCAGCATGTTTGCTCTACAACCAAAAAATGTTTCTATTTAAATATTTTAGTTTTTATGTGTTATACATATTTGTTCCGTAGGCATAATTGCGATTGGGAATCATAATCGCGTCATAAGCAATTCAAGTAGGAGAAAACGATTCACGTGAGTCCTCCATGCTCAAAGATTTACTCTGAGAGGTTACCCAGGCCCCACGATGATAAAGCATAGACGATGACAACCGTTGGGTATAGTGGGGGGATTTGAAGGGCGAATAGTTCCACGATGTTAGTCAACATTTCGCACATCGGGAGGGGTCGGACCAAAGAGGACGTCAATGATCATTAGACAGAAAAGCAGGTGTCTCGGAATAAATGTTACGAACTTCTTGGGCCTTTTTGGTAATAAACATATAGTGGAAAATTGAATATAATTACTTTATAAACGTTGTACCTGTGGTATTTGCTCCTGAACGTTAAGTAACCTCGCATGCAGATTTATTCAATCTCCTGTACGGCGATAGAATGTCACCTGCGGAACACCTGTGTATAGTGGCGTACCCAAGGGGAGCTCATGAGGTTTCAGCCCCTCCCCCAGAAACCAATTTTTTATATATATATATATATATATATATATATATATATATATATATATATATATATAGCTTTTACTAATTTTTTGTACTAACGAAAGTGATTCAATATGAAAGCAAGTGAAAATACATTTGTATTCAACATTGATGAAAAATGCCTTATGAGAAAACATCAATTCGGCTGAACACTAAACCAAACTTACGCCCCCCCCCTTGAGAAAAATCCTGGGGAATTTGTCTGAAACTTGGAAGAATATGTCACATGTGTAACTTCGTTGTATTTTCCCACTAAATGTTCATTGGTAAAAGTAATAATTTTCACCCCCCCCCATATACCCAAGAAGTTTGTAACATTTATTGTGAAGTTTCCTGCATCTACCATAACGTTATAGTTTGTTCAAGAGTGGAGGCTAATGTGGTACTGCGTATCCTTCCTCCCGCCGTGCTGAGGGAGAGTGAAGGTGTGCACCCCGGTGGGCGTGGCGGGGTCAGTCGGAGGGGAGCGTGGCGATGGAGGCGTCGAGCTGCGCCAGCGACTCCTTGGCGACGGCGCCCAGCGCGCCCTCCGCCGTGTCCGGGGGCTCGAGCAGCAGGATGTCCGCGCTCTCCCTCAGCGCCTTGGCGGCGGCCTCCATGCCCCGCCTCAGCTGCCGCTCGTCCGACACGCCCTGCTCGAACTGCGACCGCGCCAGCAGCAGCAGCGGCGCGTGCTGCTCGTACAGCACCGTCCCTACACATACAATACAATTAGACAATCACAGACAATTAATCATTGCCCCTTTCTTCAATAACTGGGATCACGCATTTGTTTATAAACAGACTACTCAAAATTTCTGTTTTTTTTTCAACATTTCCATTTAAAAATACCGGTTTAACAATTTTCCCCAAGTAACTAGCGTGTGCCAAAGGTGTGTGTAAATGATCGCAGCTATGCGGGAGCGGAATCCGAGGGTGCCACTTCCTTCGCACGTTGACAATATCGTTTCCCTCCCGATATTCCCATGGTGGAAAGAGATGGATGGGCGCCTCCGGTGCACAGATTTTTGCTCGTTCCGCAAAGCACCAGTTTCCGTCACGAACCATTAGACCACTTCGTTTGAAAAGTGATACCAGTCGACCGCCATGTTTCATGGAGTGCAAGAAGTGTTGAGAAACATTTTTTAAGTGGCATAAATGGACAATTTGCAACGGTGACCAACAAAAATAACACGATGAAAGGATAATTGCAATAAAAGATGTAATATTTAAAAAAGTACTTATCTGTTTCTATTTCAATACGTGATAATTTTGGCATTTAAAATTCACGCTTATATTATGACGCACAATGGTGCCAGAAGCTCATAGGCTGAAGTCGGATGCATAAGAGGCCACCCATCTCTTTCCACCTTACTTTCTACCAAGGATATTTCGATTGAGTTTGATACATAATCGATGTAACACATATGATTTCGAGTTCTTATGTCGTGTTTAAATCTGTTTAAATTAGACTGTTACACCGTTTTTTTCAATCACATTTAGGCGCGAATCCAAATGTTTAAACTGAAAAAAAATTGGTTTTAATTATTTTTCACTACCGTCCACATTGTTTAAAAATCTGAAAAAAAAAATGTTATAGAATGTTATAAGACCCATTTTAGAAGAAAAAATTGAGACAGTACTCCAACGTAATCATGTCGAATATGAATTTGATTTTTTTCTGTATGAATTTGGCATCAACATTTGTTGACAAAAATACCTTCAAATTGAACTGTATTTCCTCGTCTCTACAATGTTTTTTAGCCTTAAACACACAATAGATGCTGAGAAAAAAATAAAACATGAAAAACACGTTTCTCGTTGTATCTCTGCAATGGATTATCCTAGGAGGCTGATTTGTTATTAATCTACATAATTTTGTATTATCTTTCATATGAGTATCGCGATTATCGATTTGGTTTGGGGGCACTTTTCACCGCCTTATTCAGCTCTATCCTTTCATATAAGGGACTTATAGACGTTTCTAACAATAATGATACAACAAATGACAACGTGCACCTATAAATCTCGTTCAATCACGAAATAAAGATCAAATATTAAGGTTATAAAAGTTATGAATGACACACATTTACATAACTTATTAACAGAAGTAAGTAATTACACATAGGAGCAAGAAGAATCTACTTTTTCGATATCAGGGAGGAACAAAACAAGTTTCTGCGTTGAAAAATCCCCATTTGCGCTGTATTACATGACGTTCTCTTTACAAAATAGTAGAAGGGGAGAAAGTAAAACACGGCTTGATGTATGTTATTAGCCAATGAGAGAGAATGTACATGAGACGAGTGACCGGTGTTGCGATGAAAAATTAAACGAATGTTTAATGGGTTTAATGACGGTGTGTGGCAGTAGAGACAGAAATATGTTGTGAGTTATCAAAACTAGGCGAGTCGCTAACGAAGAGAACAGTGGTCCAGAGTTCGATGTCACGGGTAAATATTAGGAAGAACAAACATATACCATATAACAATTGGGGGCGCGCTCACAACGAGGCGAGATAATTGGGAAGTTTCCACTGGAAACATTTGTTTGTAATACAGGGGCTAAGAAAACGCCAACTAATTCGAGCATCCAGGAGAATTATATAAACATTTACACATTTCCAATGTGCGAAGAAATTGAATGAAAATTTTGCAGCTTCCGGCCAAGTGAAAGGGGGCTCTGGTTTTCCAGAAACACCAAAAAAAAGTTTCGATTTTGACCGAAAAATGAAAATGTTTAATTGTGCTCCTCCGCCTACTCCTATATTCGTACTGCGCCTACCGACTGAATTTTTCTTAGTGCGTCACTGCTAAAGTCACCACCTGGCGTCATATGAGAGCAAGGTTTAACAAAGAGGCTGCCCGCCTCTTCCTTGCGTGCAACACGTGTATATATGTATTCACATTCTGCGTTAGGGTATAGCAACATTTTTATATTCTTGGTATGCAAAGAACTGTTGTTCTGTGAAAATATTATACTATGTTCTTGCAGATTCGTTAAGACTTCTTTTGTTAAAATATTTCATTTATTGCAGCGTTATACGAAAGTAGTTGAACACAATTTGTTCTTGAGCGGTGCGTCTGCTCCTTTTTTGAAAACCATTTTGCATGTTCATGTTCTGCAGAATTTTTGCTGCTACAGGCCACTCACTAGACGTATTGAATTTTCACATTCGCCTTGAGTCGAAAACTACCACTTCCTGGATATTGTAAAAGTCTCTTTTAGGAATATTTGTGTTTTTGTATCATTTACTAACTCCTTGAACTTTGATGGAGCATCATGTTCACGACGTACCGTCGAAGGGATTGACTGCGCGTTTAGACGGGGTTGGCGCGCGTGCCAACACGAAATGAGCAGCGACGGTTCCCGGAGACAGCAAGGTGGCGGCCGAGACAAACACCTTGTGCTACCGATCCGGCTCTTACGAAACACGTCTGCCTCCGCCTTCCCCAAATAGCGCACGGTCATCGGCTAACGCATCTTCAGACTACTCACATTCTCTGCTTCATACTGCCCATCACCCGCCCCTCTGCTCTCACAGAAGGGGATTTTTGGACTGAAAAGTACATCGAACGAGAGGCCTTTCAGCGTCTGCGAATGTGAGCACTCGAAGTTATAGAGGAGACCGCTAATCCACCGGATTTAACGGGCGACGTATCGCAAGCTAATCGATCACTCGGTCAGCCATGAAAGAACGCTCCCAACTCTGGCGGCAGAGTGTGCTGCTAACTCTGTAACATGTGCAACATCAAGTTGTTGACAATTTGTGAGTGTGTGTGTGTATACGATATTAGTTATATAAAAGTTATATACATTTATAAGGTACGCTTTCATTGAGGCTTTCAGTATGAGTCGACTTTAGATTCTATGGGTCCCCAAGTACAAATTCGTGTTAGGGACCCCCTCGGGGGACAAAATTCCTACAGATTTACTAAAGAAGTGCAAAGTCGGTCTTGGAACATTGGAGCTAGCTTACACAATTTATACAATCAGATTCAAAAATTAAATAATTTAATATTTAGCAATTAAAAAAATTACATCAACATTTCTGTGTGGTCGATAATTTGTTTAACGATTATTTTACAGATAGAAACATATTTTATGACTTTTTACCAATATTTTATGAATTTTTCCAGGGTGTGGGGCTCCTCGTTGATGGCCCCTAGGTAACAGTTTATTTTGCTTGTACGTAAATAAGGCCCTCCCATTAGTGAAAGTTGATTTAATAATCGTATACGATAATATGCATGTGTAAATGTCGAAAAAATATGTTTTCGACACCATTTTTACTAGAGACTGTGCACCATCCCTATGATTACATACCTTCACTAACTCGAGTTAAAGAGTGAGAACGAAGATGCTGCAATAGTTTATTATAATAATATTGACATAGTATATTCATAAAGTAAAGGCCCATAATCGAGATTTAAATCAATCGATTAATCCACTAAGATTATAATTTGATGTATTGAACGTTTATCGATTATAATTATATTTTCTCTAGTCGCGCACCCCTACTGCCCATCCGTTGTATTTCGTGACACTGCGCCACCGTCTGTTAGGTGCAACGTGCTCTTGAGATTCCTCGCGCGTGAGGCGCCACACTCTGGTGTTATTACGCAACAGCGGCGGTGGCCGATAAGCGGCGGCGCCCTGGCAGAGGGCCAGGCGAGCCCCTCCACTCCCACATGCACCGCGTGCACCTACACCTTTGTCCCGAAATGTTTTCGGCGTCTTCCTACAACTAAAATTTTAAAGATTTTAGAGATTTTTCCCTTAATGAAATCTGTTCCTTAAAGACAGATTTTGAAATAAAGTCATGTACAATTTTTCGAAAATTTGAGTAATTTTTGCGTAATTTTGCGTGAAATATAGACAATTTTTAATTTTGGTTAAAAAAATTCTCAAAAACGGCACTCATTTGTTTGATTAAATTTTGACCTTGGATAGCTTAAGAGCAGGTCTCATGTTCGTTAAAAGCTCTGATTTTTCGAAAATTGCAAAAATTCAAACAATGTTCGGCGTCTTCCTATATTTACAATTATTAAGAATAAAGATTTCATAATGAAGGCGGTTCATCAAAAACAGATATTTAAATAATGTCATGTTGAATATTTCGAAAATATGAATATTTGTTTAGTAATTTTGTGTCAAACAAGGCAATTTTTATTTTCTTTAAACCATTTTGTTCTTAAAAACTGCACCACATTTTTTATTAAATTTTGACTTTGGATAGCGTTAGTACGCTTAAGATAATGGTGCAGGTCTCATGTTCGTTAAAAGCCCTAATTTTTCGAAAATTGCAAAGATTTAAAAAATTTTCGGCAACTACAATTGAGAAGATTTATTTATTCTCTTAATGAAATGTGTTTATCAATAACAGATCTTCAAATAATGTCACGTTCAATTTTTCTAAACTATAAACATTTCTTGTGGAATTTGGCGTCAAACATAGTCGCCCGTTTCGAATTTCCCGCACCTTGTGAACGTAATTTGAGATTTGCTTGCAGCCAATTGAATGCTACACAAGTTAAAATTTGTATATTATCTCATATTTCTTTGCTCGTTTTTTACATTCGAGCTTTTGTTCTACGTTTAGAAATCAACCGTTTTTCATATTATTTGCATATGTTTCGAGGAATGTATCTGTATTCTAAATGTATTGATGTGAAGCAATCCGCAAACCTTAATTGAAATTAGCCCTAATAGGTTTTCTCTCTTAAAAATACAATTGAAATGTAATATGAAAGAAAAGGGAAAAATTGAGTAACAAATTTGTACAAACTTTTATTTATTTAACTTTAATTTTATATTTCCACCGTACGATGCCTTGGGCAAAATTGCAGCGGTGAATATTTGAGAAGTTCATTGCTATGAACGGCAACAAGTTAAATTAAGTGGGTTTTGTTTACTTCTGTGGATTCCGTCTCATTATTGGGAAATTATGTAGCTGTAACGCTGAAATTATTTAGCTGTAAAGCTGAAACGCAGCTTTAATTGTCGATTTTGTAATATTTGCTTGAAAATTTATATTTTTCGCACATAATTTTCTACTATTTGTAATGAATTTTACAAGAAATTATGACTGAGATGCATAAATTCAGACAAATATTACTATAAAAATATTAAGGGCGAGAAAGTATGTACTGTTTTAGCAGAACCAGTTTAAAAATTATATAATAAATATTTAACTTTTAACTTAAATTGTGTACCGATTTCAATTGTTTAATGGCATCTGCCTATGTTGTAAACGTAACGCACATGTATTATATATGGACTTCTGGTAGTGAGCTAATGATACGGACACCTAATGAATGTGATTTCTACGTATTGTAATTTTAAATATCAGTATTGCATGAAAAATATGTTCCCACCGTTAAGTAAGTCAGTGTTGATAAAAATTACAGGTTCGAAAATAAATAGTCAAGGCAACAGTAAGATTCCAAGCTCAATGAAGACAGGCTTGTACGATTCACGTGGATGTCATTTTTTTATTATTCGAATAATATTTTTCTGCAGTCAGAAGGTCTGGGAACTATAGGATGAGCTTCCCCAGAATATTATGCCATATCTCAAGCGGGAATGTCCTTTTGCAAAATTCCCGCAACGAGCTGCATTAAGACTGTCAGGACCTGAAAGGATTTTGAATGCGTAACTTAATGAGCTTAATTTAGTGTTTAATTATGTTTACGTATATTCCATTTGAGATTTGACTGAATTGAGAGACCCAGAAATTTTACCTTAAATTACTTAAAATCAATTGCACCTTATTTTTTAATTTTGGTAGTAAAATATGTCATGTGCAAATAAATAGTTTAATGGAAAAGATAACTCAGAGGGGCCCAGAAATGTAGTTGAACCCGCTTGTGTTTTAGACTGCGAGGCCTTAAATCGCGGATGTCGAAGCTCCCGCGTTATTTTCTTTCATAGTGGTTTTAATATTAAGCTCGAAACTTGCATTTTTGATACACAAATAAAGATATTTCACACTTTCTCCAATTAGAGGAATGGCAAACTAATGGGGAGTACTACGGCCCCAGCACAGATTTCCCAACATTTGTAAAATGAATACAAATCATTTCTACGTGGTAGTGACCGACCACGCTCCCGTCAATTTACTTTGGATTGATGACGATCAAAATCACCAGTCACCTGACTGTGACAGAGAATATCCCAGTCAACAGGTCACACACCGCCCGTGTATTTCCGTTCTCCCTCTTGTCCCGATTAGCAGAAGGCGCCCCAGCAGGGAGGACGTGAGGTGGCATGGTCGTTTCACACCTCCGCCCCGTTCTGCGCTTCTGTTTTCTTTTTCAGTCGAGCATCACCGAAAACAGCATCGCTCTGTTAAATGTATTCTTCCTCCTGGGCAGATAAGCTGGAGCGCGAGCTGAAAATGCCTCAAAGTGTGGGCAGTTAAAGGTTAAGAATAGTTTTCACAATAGATTTAATTTATTTTAATTTTGTCACTAAAAACAGTATTGAAAGAATGTATAGAAGTCGAAGAAAATCAAGTAAGAATGTGTAGTTTTGCATGTAGATTAAGCCATGAAACTGAAGTAAACAGACAAGTTGCTACCATCAAATATCAAAAAGCTAGCGCTGTTTACATACATGTCGCTTTGTCAATAAAACTCGCATTATGCTAACCTTTAAATAAAGAATTATGTATGTAAATAATAAAAACGAATAGGGTCCCTGTCCAGTGGGCCCAAAGCACGTGTTTAGTGTGTTTAAACCACCCGTGCGCACGCGCCGACCGCTTCCTCCGTCTCCCTTCTCCTCCCCTCACGACTCCTGTGTTTGTATTTCCCATCAACAGCTAAAACAAAATGGATGAATAGAACATGTGTGGAATGCGCACGCTTTCTTTAGTACTCATTTCTCTAGATGCGAGAGCAGTGAGGGTTCGGTTATTTTGATGACAAAAACTATTTTATCACATATGTAGCTCGTTTTTTAATGCTAAACAGCTTCTATTATTCTCCGATTTACTTAGTGACTTATGTCATTTGATCAGCTGGGTCACGGTTATGCAATCGCGAGCTTTAATACCGAAAATTGTCGTAACGGAGTTCCCGATTGGATAACTGCGACCAGCTCAAACGTCAGAAGCCACTATAACATTTCCGATTATCAGTTTTTGTCAACAACGCTCGATGCTATCATTAATTCTGAATTCAAGTGTTGGTAAAGGAGTGGGGGTCAACAAGACGTGCGCGTCGGTCCTCGAACTCGCGCAGCGCTAGTGTACCTCTGAGCCTGGAGCAGCCCGGCTTGAGTACGTCGGCGACGGACAGCAGGTCCTTGGCCAGCTCCACCTTACGCTCCAGCAGCAGGTCGGGCAGCTCGGGCAGCGTGTAGCCCTCTGCGCGGCCGTACAGATGCAGCAGCGAATGGCGCAGCTGGCAGATGAGCGCGTGCTTCGGGTGCAGCACCTGCCACCACACAGCACATGCGTTGGGGAGGGTCAGGGACGGCGCCAGCCACCGGCAGCTCGCACTCAGGGATCCCCATTAAATATATTATATAGTATATATATATATATATATATATATATATATATATATATATATATATATATATATATATATATATATATTATTGACAGTTGAGTCATTGCAGGTGGAAAAATCATCATTGTCTTATCTATTAGATGAACATGTATCTTATGCTTTTTGTATGAAAGACATGTTACTGCGTAGTACTGTCATAATGATTTCCGTTCCTCTTTAATACCCAGATGGTTCGTAAAGTGAGTCGAAGCGCTGAGGTTACTCCAAAATATTATCGAAAAAACGGGATAGGTGGCTCACGGCATCAACTGGCACTAGCAACATTGCTAGGTCGAATTCAGCTATCTAGAAGAGAATTCTAGCGGCTGGCAGTTCTGATCGGTAGTTTTCCGTGGTTTCTTTCAATACCTGGCGACTGCCGGACCAGTACCCAAAACAGGCCACGGTCCGCGCGCGATCTTTTCTTTCCCTTCCTTTTCCTATCATCACCCCTTACACACACACACTAACATGCACTATAGTACACATGCAAGGAAACCGATTGGGAGCTTAGAGCTTGTCCCGGCTGGGGTGATGCTCAGTTGGTGAGAGATACCTGGCTGAGGAAAACTCCGCAAGCCGACAAAGTAGCTCGGCGCCTTATCTCACGATCCAGCGGTGGAAAATTACCGCCAACTCACGAATAAAAAGCATTCACTACACTTACAGGACTAACTAATTTAGAAGTTAACGTGACCAGAATCACCAGTTAATCGAAAAAATCCACTTCTCCAGTTAAATCGAATATATGAATTGAGGGAATCGGGGAGTATTATTCCACGTGTCGTGCGCGGCCCTGCGATTGCGCGCGACATTAGGCTTCAGAAACTTAGCCTGCCAGCCAACCGTCAGAACTGCAGTGCTCTCTCCGTTTGCAGATGAGGTTAACGATCTCTTGACTCCACAACAGCGCTTCCATTCTTGGTGGTAATATTGTGGTAATACACATACGTCGACAAACTCGAAAAAATCACAAAAACACTTTCAACGGGAATCTATACTTCTGATGCCACAAAGTCGAATTCAATCGTTATGTGAAGGAGAATTGTAGCGGCCGACTGCTGTGATCGGTAGTTTTCAGTGGTTTCTCCGATCAGTACATATCGGAGCAATATTGTAACAAATGGACCACGGACCGTACGCCAACTTTCCTTCCTTTTCCTAATCCTATCCTCTCCTCTTACACACGCTTAATCTAAAGGGCCCCTTCACTCGGCGCCACTGGGTGGCGCCACCGAGAAGCGACAGAGCTCTTCCCACACAACCACCGCCGGCGGCCGCCACTGCCCGCCGAGGTGTAGGTTTCGTGAGTCACTCCGCTGTGGGCTCAGGCGGCCGGCGAAGACCCGTGGCAACGGCCAAAGGCGGCAGGAGGCAAAGACCGGTTTAGTAGCGCGTGTGAACCCTGGCATGTAGATGTGTGTTCCGCTAGAGGTGGCGCGAGCGCGCTTCTGCGCTACTGATGGCGGGAGTCTGCCACCGAGCGCCACAGCAGCGCGACTCCGCCACGCGTGTGAATACCTCCGTTTCAACCAATGCTTTGCTAGCCGTCGCGCCACTCGGAAGCGCTGCTGTGGTGACGTGTGAAGGGGCCCTTACACTTACTACGCTACAATACATTTCGGGAGACCAAACTGGAGCTTACAGCTTAACCCGACTGGAGCGGTGTCCCGCTGGGGGAAATAATTGGAGTGAGAAATCCTCCGCAAGTCGACCTGCAGGTCGGCACTGGATCTTACCATCCAGCGAGAAAGAAATCACCGCCATCTTCTAAATAAAACATTCACTACACTAACGGTAATAATGATCAGAGCAGTTGACGTGCACGGAAATATCAATCAATCATTCAAACGGAAGTTATTACCCAATGTGTGCGCTGAAGAGGCGGAGATGCAAATGTAAAACTAGTGGTTTGAACTTTGATAAAACTAGTGCCTTTGAAAACCTGTTTCATTGCACTGATAGGATGTCGCACACTTTGAGGGTTTGTATGGCAACATTTGAAACAGAGAGCAGAGCGACTATGCATACGTTGAATCAAATAAAAATGATAAACATTGCCTGTTTATTTCATGTTTCCATTGACACAAACCCCTGAAAAGTTGTATGAATTGACGTTGTTTATAGACGAATAGGGGAAGATTAAAACATAAGAAGACAAAGCGTTTCATAATACTCCCACTACATAAGGGGAGAATCCCTATTAGCCATTTTAACCCCAATTTCATTATTTTCAAAATACACAGACATATTTTTAGCGATTTTCATATAATTCCAATAATTAGCTCAAAAAATATACGTTTTAACACGTTTAACAATGTTATAAACTATTGCAATTCATGTCCCATTTTAAACCTTTCAATTCAATCAACACGTAGAATGAAGAAAGAAAATTATTCAGAATCTCCACTCTGTTGCAAAGGGGTCAGATACGTGCGCAATTTGGAAATCTATCTTAAATTAAATTTAATAGTCGCTATTCCGCTCCTTTAATTTGCACGGGTCTAAATCTTTCTGGTTGTTCATTAATGTTTAGAAACATTCAGATGTTTATATACACAAAGTTCAAAGTCTGTCTGAATATAATTATTTAGAAAGTGCGTCCATTTCGTACTGGTCCATCTAGTCCTTTATAAATGTCCTAAAGTCAGTTGCGATTTCACAAAGGAATACCGAAGATCGTCCCCCCCCCCTACCGAGTTGGATGTCCTCTGCAGCAGAAGTATTAATTTCTCCTTGACATGTAGTTAACCCACTTTGGGCGCTTCACTTATGGTTTCCACATTCTGAAATGTTGAAATCAAAATCGTAATGAAGAAAAATCAGAATGCAAATGACAGAAGTGGAACAAGAAAACATTACTGAGAGCTTTTTGAATTCATGTGTTGCGTAGGTGCAAATGGTATTCGTTTGATTATTCATTCTTTGATCGTTCCCTCCTGAAAGTTTTAATGTCTGGAGAAAATTACCGATTCGCGCCCTGGATAAAATAATGTATTTCTTTCACCTTTTTTCACACTCTATACTGCATTCAATAACAACTGACACATTACGTTATGAATAAATTTCTTCAAAGAGTATGGTAACTAATTTAAATATCACTTTTTATATTCACTACGCCAAATTAAATTATAACAATTCTTGTCGAAGAATTTGTAGAAGTTAATCCAGATAGCTTGCAGTTCTGGATGTATTCCACGTAGAACCAACGAACTCGTTGCTCGTGCGAAATTCTGTCCACTCCGTGCAACAGGTTTACCGAGGAACAAGTGTCAGTCTATTTACATAACCGCTCCTACTCGGCGTGCATGGGAAATGCACTCTCGCTGGAAGTCATGTCTGCTCCAGCAACGTCACGGCGGAGTTCCCTCAGCAACACCACTGAAGCGACTCTCACCAGGAGGTCGCACGGCCCGAGCCCGGACGGAAGCGAAATTTAGCCGGCCCGGACGGTAGCTACATACTACCTAGGTCGAATTCTGTCCCTGTCTGGAGAAGCCTGGCGGTCAGATGCTCTTTTTATTTTTATTTATTACTTTCTGTTCGACAATATGTCTTTCAGATCATCTTTGGTTTTCTTAGCCAACGCCAGGCGAATACCAAAGAAGCACCCTAACTAAAGGGACACGGATCGCGTGCGATCTTCTCTTCTTCGTCCTTGTTCTATGCATCACACTACCACATATGTCGGGAGACTGTGTGGAGCTTAGAGCTTGTCTAAGTTTGAGGGGTGGACCGCTGAAGGAAATACCTGGAGGAGGAAATTCCGCAAGCGGTGCCCTATCTCACCATTCAGCGGGGGAAAACATCGATAATTTCCGTGATAAAAACATGAACGACACTTACAGGTCTAATCACCAAAGCAGTTGACGTATCGGAAAATCAATCCGCTCCCCCCCCCCCAAAAAAATGTTATAGAATAATTTTGTAGATTTGGACTTGTACGTAAATCGATGCCATCAGTCTTGGAAAGCACAATGTGAATAAAAGGCGGGGGTCATTGCTAATTTTTGTATATTGTATTATTAGAAGCTATTGATGGTTTAGTCACCATCATCGGATATTTGCTGGATGGAAGCCAGAAATGCGACCACATATGATGATGATGACAATGGTGATATGACAAAGCCATCGAAATATCTTAATAATGTAATGAACAAAAATGTTGGTAATTACGCCATTTATTCACATATTTGGAATGCCAAAAATACATCACCGATAAACCAATGCTCGTAAACCAATTTTTAAAACCTTAGGTCACACCGTTTTCGAGTTATGCACGATTGATGTCAAGAAACAAATCGTTAAGTCAGCTGTGTGATGCTATTGCGTCTGCCTAATTTAAACGCATTTTTTAACAGTGGAAGTACAATTCGACGTCTCTCCGTTATATGCTCTTTCTGTCTACACCTCATTTATCAAGATCATTTGGGGTGTGAGAACCGCAAAATATATCTATACTACAGAAATACGTGTTTCTCACGATTTTCCAAACGTCACGAAACAACTCTCGTGCTTTTTACGCCTAGGGAATACAATGCAAATTTTACACATCGGTACTTTCTTAACCTACGTTCAGACAGTCAGAGAGATTGGAATAATCGTCCTCCCCGTCAACGTCGAGAAAGATTATCATGCAGGATCTTTTGTAATTAAATTGTTTATTTAACATCAAAACAAAAAATCAACTTATGTGACGTGTGTGGGGGACTACACCCTCCGCTTCGGCATTTCTCCACGCGGCATCTTTCTGCATAATTTGTAAGTGTGCATTCCTGGGCAGTAAAGCAGACTTTATAGTTAAATGGTTACGGAAATTAGGATGTAATGTCATATTTTGGAATCCAATATTTTCGAAGTTCTTGAAGTAAACGAAGTTTAATTTAGTTTCCGGTGACATCCAACCGTTGCTTTACCTCGTAAGATTTGGTTTATTTTGCCAAATACAGTACAAATTGTATGTGTCGGGCGTGAGAGAGGTATGCTTTTCTGAATAATTATGAAGGTTTGGATAGTTATGGACTTAAATAGGATGAGATAGCTTGTGCATGAATGTATGTGGACGCATGTATGTGTATCTGAGTATGTAGGGATGTGCGCAAGGGTGCATGATGTGCATGGGTGTCTGAGGTGGTGAATGTATATGTGTGATTTATTATGTGTGCGCGTGCATGTGAGTGTGTGTGAGTGCGCGAGCGTGTGTGACCATGCATGTGTGTGTGTGCCTTTGTGAGTGTGTTGGTGAGCGTGCGCGTATGAGAATGTGTATGTATGCGTATGTATATACCTATCTGTGGGCGATTGAGTGTATGACTGCGTGAGTGTGTGTGTAGGAGGGGTGGTGCGCACTCACGGAGCGGTACTTGCGCCAGAGCTGCTCCCGGCGCTCGACGGCGCCCGCGTCGGCCCAGCCGCCGTCCAGGGCGTCGGCCTCGTCCAGCTCCGCGCGGATCACGGCCAGCACCTTGCGCACCGCCGTCCCGGGCGTCGCGAACTCGCATAGCGTGCACTTCCACCGCGCCACCGCGTCTGCAACACGCACACGCACACACACGCCATCAGTGCCGGAGCTGCACAATTTTGCCCCCCCCTCCGAAAAATTAAAAATACAATTTTTAAATAAAAGTGTTTAATGATCAAATAATACAATGCCATGGTGATCTTAAAACGCTAAACATTTTGATTATGTTTGGTGTTTAATTGTATCACTTGTTAAATACATGAAATAATAAATATGAATTTCAGTAGAACCTATTTTAATGTTAGCGTCACTTGATTAATTTCATAGAGAGTCCTAACTTATAATTAATTTCTACAATTAAGTATTTAAGTTCAAAAATATATTGAAAATTTTATGAAATATCAGATTACTGTACCGCGACTTATAAAATTACAGTAACAATATTCTCGAGTTCTAATTTCTTTTTCAATTTCTTACAATGTTTTTCCGCATGAGCCCATCTACTTGCGGGGTTCCGGGCGATCGCCCGGTCTGCCCATGCCTAGCGCTGGCACTGGACGCCATTCATACAACACAAAAGCAAATATTTTTTTGTTTCATACTTTAGCCTTTTATATGTGGGGTTAATCCGACTTTTGCCAGCCACCGGTGTTCACAGCTTTGAAACCTTCTTTTATTCATTATACACGCCTGGGGGTAAAGAGATATGTGGCGGGCATGACATATCTAACTTCCTAGGCGTACCTAAGCTTTTTTTTTCGTCGTACAGCTATAGAACCCCAGCTCTATTTCTGATCTGACCGGGAATCGAGCACGGGAGCGCACCTCAGAACGATAGCTCGCTGACCATGAGCTGACTTGAGGGGCTGTTTTGTCTCGTAAATTTGTAGCTATAACTTTAACAAGTTCTTTTTACGATAGAAGAAATACCGCGTCTGCAACATCACACTCGCCGTTCAAATACAAGCGCACCTACCTTTTTGCCCAAAGCAAAGCTCAACAAAACGTGCGCATAATGAAGCTTCATGTCCAGAAGCAAAACAAGGGTCCATCTCAACATATACTCAATGGATAAAGGAAAAGTGCAGAAAAATCTTATTGAGATGGGGGGGGGGTCATTGATCCAGAAACTTAGGATCTCCTTTTCATAGGGGTTCGCCGTAACGTTTTGAACCACATTTTATATTGTAGATATACTGAAATTGGTCAGGTGAATTTAAATATTTTAGGTTGTGACAGTTTCGGAATACGTTATTCTTTCATAAGAACTTATTGCATCTAATACCAAGGAAAGATGCAGGTAAGGATTTGAGTGACGGTGCCACATTATCTCCTATTGACCAACACAACTTCACCACTTCACGTCTTAATTACTACTAACTAGTAGCTAGTTGTAGTGATTATTTTTGTTCATGTTTTTAACATTATAAGGAGGATTAATCTGGCCGTTCTGCCTCCAGGCGTACGTTGCCTGGAGGCAGAACATAAAAAATATAAAGATACTGTAGAAATTCAGGCGTTTGCTAATGTGCAATTATTGTACACTGCTATTTATGTACCAATTTTGTCAACAAACTTGTCAGTTGCGGCCGAATTATTTAATGAAATGTTTCAAACAAGAAAAGCATCAGAATCTCAGTTATTAAAAAGAAAAAGATTATTGAAAGTGGGTGTGTTAAAAGGGAAAGATGGGGGCAAGAATGAGGAAGGAAAGGTCGCAGGCGGTCCCTGGCCCGTTTGTTGGGGTATTGCTGCGGCATTCGCCCGTCCACTAGAATTGTCCTCAAGACAGCGAATGAATTCTTTACCTAGTGTCGAAAATTCCACCACCGTGTGAACTCGTACCTAGGACCTCGTAGGCAATGTCGCTGCAACGGCAACAGTCGTTGCCCTGAGCTAGCACGGTCTGTAAAGTTGATCTGTAATAGCATTCTTGTGTGCGGGCTTGGTAGTGTGAAACGTTTGCTCTGCCGCACAGTGCTGCCCAGTGCTAGACTCGTCGCAGAAGCGGGACCTCGCGGGGGAGGGTGTAGTGACCCTCGTGTAGTCGCGCGCGCGGGTGGGGAGACGCACGTGCGCGCGGTCCCCGGGGGGTCCTCGCCCCTCCGCCTCCACGACGCGGGCGGCGCAGCGCGGGTATTTGCGGCGCGCCGCTTTTAGGCGCCGTCGAGGGGAGGGCGCAGTGGGCCACACGCGCACGGCAGGCGCAAAGAAACGCCTCCTCCTCCTCCTCTCCTCCTCCCTTTTCTCCTTCTTCTCCTGTTGCTGCTTCTTATCCCTTTTCTTTCTCTCCTTCTTCCTTTTCTTCTCCTCCACCCTTGTCTTCTTCTCCCCCATTTTCTCCTTCTCCTTACTTCATTTTCCGCTACTTCTCCTGGTGTTGGTTCTTCTTCTCCCTCTTGTTTCCCTTTTCCTCATCTTCTCCTCCTTATTTTATTCTTCTTTTCTTACTTTCTCATTATTTTATCATTTTCTTTATTTTCTTCGTCTTGGTTGTCTTCTTCTTTCACTCGTGCTAGGGCGATGAGTAGGGCCTAAACCCAATTGAAACGCCACACGAAAATTCGTGTCTGATGGTCTCGAGGTCTCAACCTGCCTCTACAATTCTTTCTTAATAATTTTCAGTAGGCAATACTAGTTTAGTAGAATACCCACGCCCGTAGACGTAAGCGTTTTACTGACGACGACTGGTACTTCGAGGTACCTCGACTGGTCGAGCGATCTGGGAGGTCAGGGGTTCGATCTGTGCCACTAGATTAACTTGATGCGTTTAGAATCAGTGAGATAGAGGCGTCTACCGGAATCGAATTCGTACTCCAAATGCAATGTTCAGTGGTTTCGATTTCCCTGATCTCTTCCAAAATAAGGCCGAAACATTACTCTAGAATAAGGGCCAGGGAACCCTTCCTTCCCTATTCTTCCCCCTTCCCCATCCTTAGGGTCGAGCAATGGGCGGATCACCTTTCTCGATGTCCCCACCCCACACCTGATCTAGCAAATCAACAAGCGTCGAAGATCGAGAACACGGCTTACATCCTGTGAATTTAAAGAGGCAATTGTGGCTCGTGGTGGGATAGCAAGAATAAAACTGGGGATGCTTCAACAGCACATACTTTTTCACATGATTTGTAACGTTTGCAATTTTCGAAAATTTGGATAGAATAGCGAAAATAAGACGCGTGCCGTTTTATGCGTCCTGTCCTGCCTCCAAGGAAAAAATCAAAGAAAGAAATTGGAGCCTTTTTTTTTTCAAGCAAAAAATTATAAATTGATTTTACTTCAAACCAAGGTTGCGCGAATTAGCATTATTTAAATATCTCTGTGAAGTGTAGTTTTGCAATGTTGTACCGAAAATGAAACCTACACCATTTCTAAAATCTCTATTCAATAAAAAATAAAGAAAAACTTTCATCCATTTTTGAAAAAAAAAATTGTTTAAAAATTGCATATATTGCACGAAAAGTACTCATATTTTCGAAAATTGTGCATGGCCTTTTTTAAAGAAAGAAGACCAGATTTCATTAAAAAAGCTCCATCAATAAGTTTTAGGAAGTCGGCGAAAAACATCTGAACTTTTGCAATTTTCGAAAATTCAGAAAGATTAAAGAAAATGGATCCTGCGCCATTTTTTAAACATTGTTCCCTCTATTCGAGGAAAAAATTAATAAAAAATTGTAATCACTTTTGAAAAACTTTTGGAAATTTCAAAAAACTCTGTATATTTTTTATATTTTCATTTTACTCCAAAATGAAAATATTCGTTTCGAATTCCCAGGCCGTTCAGATTCGAGTTCGGCCATATCAGTGTCTCGGTCCTCCTGTTCGATTTAGGCTCTAGCGTTGCACAGCAGGAGAGCAGATGTTTTGTCGTCAACCAATTTTTGCTTTCGCGACTTACTACTTACGTAGTGAAAAGAAAGTATTGTAATGATTCGGCAGAAATTTGCGATTTTCTGACAGAAAAACTTGAATTGTGTGGTCCTGGTAACAAATAATGTGGATAAATCTTGTTCCTGTATGTAGTTCATTAATACTTCCTCTAACATGTGCAATTAGAATCCACATTTTGAGGATGCTTGATAAGGAAAAATTGGTTGATGGCAAAACGTCTGACCGTCCGTCCGTTTGTCAGACTATGGTCAATACTAGAACCTAGACCATTCTGACGACTTTATTAAAAATTCATATATCCCAAAACCATCTGGCCGAACTCAAGGTCATGCAAATTTAAAACGGATATTTTGGGGTACTTTACAGTACTTTACTTTACTTATTCAACAGCATTTTCAACATATTCTCAAAAATCGTTCCAAATTTTTTAATTAAACTTTGTTCTCGGTTAGAGCAAGCGATGTTTAATGAAGTTTCATCTCTATTTTTTTTCAAAAATTGCAAAAGTTCAAAAATGTTTCATCGTCCTCCTTCAACTTCAATATGGAAGACTATCTGAATGAGGGACCTCGCGGATAGCTCATTGGTCAGTGCTAATTTCCATAACGCGACCCCGGGTTCGATTCGTCGTAAATGTACAGATTGCCCTCCCCTCTTATATTTTCTACCCCGTATTAATGTAGATTCAGTGGTTAGGTGGAAGGGCAGGTCCTGTGGCCTGAGCCTCGCCATTAATAAAGACATTATTATTATTATTATTATTATTATTATTATTATTATTATTATTATTATTATTATTATTCCCTGGCAGGCAAGCAGGCATGCGTGTTCCTCGCAATGCTCCAGTACATGTTGTGTGGCGATGAAAAAACTGTGCTCTTTAGCAACGGTTTGTAGTTTGTAGTTTGTAGTTCGGTAAAAAGGGGCAAAAACGGATTTTGACTAACAATGTAACTAATTTACTTCCTCCAAGAAGAAGATTTATTCGCTTTTTGAAAACAGGGTCCCAAAATACGTGTTTTTGACGAAAATCGCCACTTTTCGCTACACTGTTACAAAATATTCCGTTCACTACAAAAGTCTGTAGTATGGCTGGAAAGTAAAAAAAACGCTAGATTTAACGGATTTCGAGTTTTGCGAGAACTCGTGTGTAAAATTTAACAAATGCGCATGTAACTAAAATATAAAAAATCTGGCCCACTTCGATTACAACAAAAAGTGTGAAGATACCTACAAATATACTTTTGGAGGGAAATATTTCCTATGCGGTTAAAGAGCACAGTCCATTTTATCTTTATACCTATAATACCGTCTAAAGTTCTGAAATATTTGAAAATTTGTGCAGCATCTCTTCCCTATTTGCCAGTACGATCATCTGTTTGTCGACTGCCTATCACTAACGGACCAGACACGCCATACACAAAGTGAACGAAATAAGAAAAGACTGTTCCCACAATTTGTAGCAAGGTGGAATGAAGGCACCATTCTGCCAGGAAACAATGTTCTTGTTTTCATTGCTTTTTACTGCCAGGGAAACAGTACCAAAGAACTTGTTTTCAACTGAAGTTGTTTCTCTTGTAACTTTACTTCGAACACGTTCTTGGTGCTCTGCCACCAATGCACCGGAGAAATAAACTTCGCAGAATTGCAACAAATGCTCAATAAACGTATTTTACTTTCTCGTTTTCGTATTTACATTAATATTTACCTACAAAAAGAGGTAAAGTGTCTTCTGAAGAAAAAACAGAGTTTTAATTCCTCTCTAAAATCATTAATTAATCAACCAATCAATCTTAGGTAAAATCCTGTCGGTGCCCTTGCGCCTTATCTATAATGTTCTATCCCGTTCCTCCTCCTCCTCCTCCCAAAGGAGGGACTTCCGCTTAGCCAAACCAGCCAGCTGCCTAGGAACCCAAACTCAGAGGGCCCTCAGGTGATAGTAATGAAATGCATGAGAAGCCGCATTAATATTTTAATTTTTTTAATTTATAAAGGTAGTAAAGCAATTTTTAAGCATTTATTAGTTATATAGCGTTTTAAAATATTTATTAAATTAATATTTTAAAATATTTGGGATTACCAGAATAATGATAATAATAATGATAATAATAATAATAATTCAGAGAAAATTATAAAATAGAATTATATAACAACAATTATTAAATAATTATTTTAGATGATTATGATAATTACATATATCGTGTCATTTTCCTCCTGTCAATTACTAGCGTCCGGCTGTGGAGGCGAAGAGCGAAAGACCCTGGCTGGCGGAGAGAGCCGCCCGGCCGCGTGCGCCGAGTGGAGCGCTGAAGCCCAATTCGGGCCGCTCCGCGCTGCTCTTTCCTGTGGCGGCCGCTTGGCAAGTGGCGCCGCCCCCAACGCTTCGCGCGAGACCGACAGCGCAGCGACTACTTGACCTCCATTAATTGTATCATCAAAGATGTAATTCCTTTCTCCTTATAATACCTTTTCTTATTTCTTAGTAAAATATATAAATAACAAAGTTGTATGGAAAACGGGGCCCAGAGGGGCCCAGAAATGTAGTTGGCCTCTCTTCTAATTTTAGGCTGTGCACAACTATACGAAGGAGAGCAACACTCGTATCTTGCCCTCCTGCGTTTAATCGCCTTATTACATACATAAATCCTGAAAGGTATTTTTAATTTATCTCATTTCATATCCTTATAAGCTGCTGACCGACTCTGATAGTGTTAGATAGTATTAAGTAATATTTAGAATTGTTTTAGTAAATATGTTTTTATTGATTATATAATTATAATTATTAGGAAGTTTTTGGAATGTCAGTTTTTTATATTGTAAAGCTTTTCTAAGACTTTTCGTGTAGGGTTTTATGTTTAAATCCACCATGAATGTTTGCCATGAAACATCTTAAACATGATCGCCGCTCTTTCAGGATGAGCTAGACTTTCAAAATATTGAAATGTACGTAATAATCACTGCTAGCAATAAATATATTGTTATTTCAGTATAATTATTTATAATACACGAAGGAAAGATGACCGTGAAAGTGTATAATTTGTAACCATTCTCACAAATTCCCGTAAGTGTGCTAATGCTAAAGAAGGGAATAACTCCCCAGGCCTCCAACATGTATATTTAAGACGGAAAAATTGAAGTACGAAGAGGACACGAATTATATTCCTTTTTTACAAAATGAGTCCGTTTGGGTCGTCCTATTACCAAATGTTATGGCTCAGGGTAGCAGCTGTTGTCACTGGAGCGTCTCCCTCGGGGTCGAGGATCGGGGGCTCGAGTCCCGACGGTGGTGGATTTTCGACACCAGCGAGATAACTGATAAGTAATTCTAAGCATGTTTCACAAACTTCAGGACAACCTGTACGTCTTATCCTCGGTTTCTGCACGAGTCACCATTCAACACAAAAGCGCTGAGCGACACAGAGTCCATTGACTCGTCGGCTCCATCTGTCAATTACCATCAATTGGCCCAACCGGATCGCTTGGGTCGCGGAGAGTTTCGAGTGGCCTGCACACATTGCAATGACTGCCCAGGACGCGGTGCTCTAGAGGGCTAGGAACGCGCGTGTCGAAAATTACTATGTGCATTTACGGAGATATATTTTAGAATCCCTTGTTGACAAAATATTATGAAGTATATGTTGAAATATCAACCTTCTCTATACGAAATACACTAAACTACTATCTCAAATATCCGCATAATAATTTTAGAATGGTAAAGGATGGAATTTCAATTATTAATATGAAGATGCGTAGTACTATAGCCTCAAACCGAGAGCGGTAGCTCAGTGCATCAACTGATGTCACTGCAGCACCTCTGACCGGGAGGTCCTAGGTTCGAGTCCTAACGGCGGCAGGATTTTCGACACTAGCTTTTCAGCTAGGTCGAATTCAGTCGCTGTCTGGAGGAGAATTCTAGCGGCCGGCTGCTCTGATCGGTAGTTTTCTGTGGTTTCTCCGATCAACACCAGGCGAATGCCGGAGCAGTACCCTATCAAACGGGCCACGGACCGCGCGCGATCTGTCCTTCCTCTTCCTTGTCCTATCCTCTCCCTTACACTACACTAACTGCACTACACTACCACATATTCCCGGAGACCGGTCGGGAGCTTAGAGCTTGTCCCGGCTGGGGCGGTGCCCCGCTGGTGGGAGAGTCCTGGTTAGGGGGAAACCCCACTAGCCGACGGTAGGTCGGCGCCGGATCTCGTCATCCAGGGGGGAAGATCACCGCTATATCCCGAGAGAAAAAACATGCACTACTAACGGGACTAATGACCAAAGCAGTTGACGCGCCCGGAAACACGAAACAATCAATCAAAAATACAGCCTCAAGTGTTTGTAATTAAATACTATTCTGTTCATATGCAGTTTCTTTTACTCTCTCGCGCTTACGAAGGTACTTCGCAAGAAGAGATTATTTTTTCGCCCTTTTGAAGGTACTTCGTAAGACGAGAAAGTTATGTAATCGTGCGCCGGCAAACGGCGAATTTTCGGCAGAAAAACTCTTATTGACGGAACCTGGTAACGCAAAAGTGGATAAATCCTCTTGCTAAATGTCGAAAAAATTCTCTGACACGTCGTGTAGCCAGAATCCATGTTTTGTGGGTCCTTGATCCCGAAAAATTGATTAACGGCAAAACGTCTGTCTGCCCGTCTGTGGTCAACACTAGCGCTTAAAGTGTTCATCTGATTTTCTTCAAAATTGATATTCCCGGATCGGCCTGAATGAACCTGAGGTTTTGCGAGTTTCTAACTGATTTTATTTTTGAGGGCTATTTTATATGGACTAAAAAACATTTTCAAAATTTCCTCAAAAAAGGCATAAATTTTTTTGATTAAAATTTGTCCTGGGATAGAGTAAAGGACGCTTAAGAGAATGGCGCAGATCCCATGTTCGCTGAAATTACAGATTTTTCTAAAATTGCAAAAGGGCAATTTTTGAGAGCTTCTTCCTATACAACAATAATACTGAAAATAGAGATTTTATTCCTTAATGAAATCTATTCCGTAAAGATGGATCTTTAAATAAATTCGGGTTCAGTTTGTCGACAATATGAGTAGCTTTCGTGTGATTTGGCGTGAAATATAGGTAATTTAAATAAAGGTACAATAAAAAAAACATATTTTCGTCAAAAACCGTTCGAACTTTTTTTCTTTAAATGATTTCCACGGATAGAATGATACTTACTATACTTATTATACTTAATTATACTTAATGTGTAAGTAATGTATAAGTATACTTAATGTATAAGTAATGTATAAGTATACTTAATGTAAAGTAATGTATAAGTATACTTAATGTAAAGAAATGTATAAGTGTACTTAATGTATTATACTTAAAATATTATACTTAATTATACTTAATGGATACTTAAAAGAATGATGCGGGATTAATTTTTGTTGAACTCCCTGAATTTTCGAAAATTGCAAATTTTGAAATAATGCGAGAAAGTACGTGCTGTTTGAGTATAACTAGTTCATTTAAATTTACATTTTGACTACTGCTTTGTTCGATGCCACCATACATCATTTTCTTTGAATCGATGTGATCTATTTAGACAAATAAAGAAGAAAGACTCCATCTGGGGTTAGTAGCAGGTACTTTCACTTTAAAATAGCAAATTCACGGTAAAATGTACGTTGGGATGTCACCCACCCACCATATAATTTTTGCCCACCTAGTTTACAGAGGATTAAGTTGACTTATTCGCATAGGCGTGTGGGTAGGCGGGGGGCAGGGGGCGGCAACCGTCCTGAAAATTTCGAAAGGGCTACGTTATAGAAAATTTTATTAAGTAAATATGATCAATTCCTTAGTTTCCTCTTTTTTAAGCAGATAATTTGGAAAATAATACACATATGTGATTTTATGTTGAACCATATAAATTGTTCAATATAAAATCAATTATATATATATATATATATATATATATATATATATATATATATATATATATATATATATATATATATATTAATTGTATCATTGAAATTATAATTCCATTCTCATCGTAGCAGTACGTATTATTAGTTTCCTAATAAAATATATAATATGAAATTTTAAAGAAGTTTAATGTAAAGGGCGCACAGAGGAGCACCACCAGCTTGTTTTAGGCTGCACACGCCTATGCCTATGATTGTCACCATGAGAGGGCTTCTTAGTTGCATCACGCCCTGGCTTTTCATTCGTTGTCCATTTCATATTCCGTGCCCGACGCGCTCCCCAGGCCGCCTACGACTTCCTGGGAAACGCCAATAGCTCTCTCCACCTCGGCACGCTCGCGCCAGCTATGATGGCTCGGTGGCAGCAGTGCCGTTGCGTCCGTAGCGTCACAGACCGGGAAGTTGTAGGGTTCGATATCAGACGGTGCCAAAAGTTTCCGTATGAACCACGGACTTTGCGCGTTTTTTTTCATTCCTCATCTCTTCCCATCCTCGCCCATTATACACACACATATACATACTATATATATATATATATATATATATATATATATATATATATATATATATATATATATATATATAGCCAGAGAAGATAGAGGTTAAGAGGGAGATACAGAGAGAGAGAAAGGAAGAGAGAGAGAACGAGCTACAGTGTGGCAAGAAAGAAGGGTGAAAGAAGAGAAGAAGGGTGGTAAAGAGGGAAGGAAGAGGTAAGGGGTAGGGAGGCCAGGCTGGAAGTGCGAAAGAGAAGATAGAGGGGAGAGGAACAACCAGAGAAAGGATGGGGGAAAGGCATAGAAGAAAGTGCAAAGAGAGAAGGTAGTGGGGGAGAGGAAGAAAAGGAGAGAAGGGATGAAAGGTGAGGATTGAAGAGAAAAGGAAAGTAGAAAAAACACGGGAAGAGTGAGAAGTGACCTGAGTGAAGGAGCGGCATGTGCCTTGCCGCGCCGCGCCGCGCCCGCCGTGTGCCAGGCGCTTGAGAAGAAGAGGGGCGGGGCACGTGAGTGGGTGGGTGGGGCGTCGTGACGTAAGCGCCGACGAGACCGAAGCCCCACTGACACGCTCTTTCAACAGCTACTCGCGCCGAGGGGTTAAGAGTCCGCGAACTGAAGCTCGTGTACTACGACAAACGCCTCTCCTAAGTGTTAATGGAGTCGAGCTCGTTTAAAGAGTTCGTAGAACTGATAGAACTCAGCTGTTGGTAAGCGTTCCACTGTAACATTTTCCCTGAGAAACAAGTGAATTAATATGGTTAATGTTTATTCGTATATTATCAATAAAATAATACATTAATAATACAGTAAAATCTAAGCTGGAATCGATCGGGACACAAAAATCCAGTTTAGGGTGGTTTCCGTTTTGTGCAAGGTTGTCCATTTTATGACAGGATGTTGACGTTTATGCCCTGAAAGTAGTAAATTACACGACTTTATTATAATTATCAAAATACATTAAATATAACTTATTTATGGAAGAAATTACCAATAAATTAATATTAATCACTGTTCATTGATAGCTTCTGACAAGATGAAAAATACACACCTTACTGGCTGTATTCGCACTTCTTGCTGACTCAAGGCACAATGCGCCTCAGCCCAGAGTACTATGACTTTCTGATACCATCGCATGGCCTTGAGCAATGCGTATCTGGTCGAGGGGTTATGATTTTCAATGCGGAGCAGGGAGACGCGTGAATAGCAGCTATGCCCATACACCTTCCTACGCTCAGAGTCGGGAGAGAGAGAATTCCCTTTCGCCT